>JAQHUG010000035.1:8750999-8762497 GCA_028555095.1 Dicrostonyx torquatus
ACACACACACACACACACACACCTATACACACCTGTACACACACACACAAACACACACATCTTTCTTTTGCCACTGGTGCGGGACAATTCTATATTCTGTCAATTACATTTTAAATAAACACTGATTGGCCAATAGCCAGGCAGGAAGTATAGGCGGGAAAACCAGACAGGAAGTAGAGGTGGATCAATGAGAAAGGAGTATTCTGGGAAGAAAGAAGCTCTTTCCACAGTCCTGCCCAGATCACGGAAGAAGCAGGATGTGACCTGCCCCACTGAAAAAGGTACTGAGCCATGTGGCTAACATAGATAAGAATAATGGGTTAATATAAGTTATAAGAGCTAATACAAAGCCTGAGCAAATGGACCAATCAGTTTATAACTTATGGAGACCTCTGTGTGATTTTTTTGGGACTTGCTGGCTGTGGGAACTGGACAGGACAGAAACCCCAACGAGCAGGCCCTCATGTTACAAGCCACAATTAGGTAGGAGTGATAAAGAGGCCCCTGTTCCCCCTCCTTTATTTGGATAAAGTGCTTGGAAATTTTTAAGATTACTTTGTCATTTCTCATGGCATGCTTCCAGTGTCTCATGACACATCTGATGAGCAAGAATAAATCTTATTTATTTGGCCATTTCTCTAAGTTTCTTCATGCCCTTCAAGGAGTGAAAAGAAATTTAAACTGCTCTGACAGCTGATTTTCCAGAAATCACAAGGAAAACGATGCTTCTGTCCATCAGACAACTTCCCCTGGAGTAAGGACACTATTACTGGAAGTCAGGAACAGAGAAGATGAGATTCTCTTGATTGTTATGTCTTTCTGCACATCTTTTATCATAGGCTTTTAAAATATTCCAAAATCATTACAAAATTCCTTGCAAGTGAATGTAATGTGCACATTAAAAAAAAAATTCAGACCTGGTTCAAAACAAACCAGAAACTAAGCCTCGCAATATTCCCGATTTCCCAGTTTAACACATTAAGTTCCCTGCTACCTCCTGTAGGTTTCTCATTCTCTTTTCCTTCCCTTTCTTTTTAACTATGCTCTCCTTTTCTATATTTCATTTTTCTTGTCTCCACATAGAAGTTTATCAGTTTGATATACTTTGTATTTTCTGTCTCTTCCCTCTCAGGGAACCATGACCAGCTGGCGAGATGGCTAATTAGGAAACGCCCCTCGCCCTGAAAGGCTGGGGACATGAGTTCAACCCCCAGAATCCATGTAAAGGTGGAAGGAGGGAACTGAGCCCACAAAATTGTCCACTGATCTCCACAAGTACCATGCCATATGCAGAATCCCAACACAAATATATATATTTATTTTGAGGACCCGTGTCATTAGTGTGAAAAAATTATCTATAAGTAAGTACTTAGGACCCAGGTATGCTTATATTTGGTCATCTAGGATAAGGGTGGCAATAAGAAGGTGGCACTAAGCTGGGCAGTGGTAGAGCACACCTTTAATCCCAACACTCGGGATGCAAAGGTGGACTGATGTCTCTGAGTTCAAGGCCAGCCTGGTCTACACAGCAAATTCCAGGATGGCCAGGGCTACACAGAGAAACCCCCATCTTGAAAAACAAACAAACGAACAAACAAAAAAGATGGCACTATCAAACTTCCTGAAAAGCTTTGTAGAACATTCAACATTTCTGTGGGCGAGCCAACATTCTGAAACTATTTACCAGGCTGACAGGGTGCTCATTAATAAACATTATTTTCCTGTGCCTTAATTTATAAGATTTGAGAACAGCCAAAATGATTCAGACCTGCCGAATATCTGAATTTAGCAGGTGCCAAATCTCTGTATCCAGCTTTTTTGACAGCAATCCAAACACCACCCAAAGTAGAATCTGGCTGACGACCATTTAGGATATAACTAAGCACCATAGTCAAACTTTACTTTTTGGAAACCCGAGCTGCCAGTTGGTCACCTGGCTCAGCTAAGCACTAAACTTAAAATTCCCTGAGTGACACACAACTGACAACCACACAAAGGAGTCACTGTGATGCTCTAAAACTAGGCAGGTATTGCTCAGAGCCAAACTCCTAAAGTGTAAGCTACTTGGACAATACAAGACCATCCAAAATCATTTCCTTTTCTATGGGAATAGTAAACTAAGTTCACAGGGCCTCGAATAGCTGTGCTGGAACCTCATAACATGAGCCCTGCTTGGAGCCCAGCCCTCACAGGGGAAATCCACAGACCTCCAGAGCTCAGTGGATGATGAGGGTAGTCCCAAATGCTCTCTCTTCTCAAGTGAAGCAGCTACCCATCCTGAGGTCACAAAAATAGACAGTAATGGCGCATTTGTGAAATCTGTAGATCTCGGTGCCAAGATGTTAAGAACATTTTCCTCTGTTAATTTCTACATCGATTTTTACTGAGTAACTCAAACATTTCTCTTTAATTAGGAAAGAAGGTAAACAGTCCTTGGTAATAAAAAGAATGTGGTCAAGGAGCCTTGTGAAAAGATGTGAAGGCTAATTTTGTATTGGCCTGACCCAGACGCTACTATCCTGGGTGTGTCTATAAGGGTATCTATGCATGAACTTTTCTCCCAAGCAGTAAAACACATTTCTTCTGCCTGACTGCTCTGAGCTTGGACATTAGCTGTGGTGGTTTTGAATATAACTGGCCCCCCTAGGCTCATAGGGAGTGGCACTATTAGGAAGTGGCCTTGTTGGAGTAGGTATGGCCTTGTTGGAGGAAGTATGTCACTCGGGATAGGCTTTGAGGTCTCAGATGCTCAAGCCAGGCCCAGTGGCTCACTCTCAATTCCTGATGCCTGTCAATCCAGATATAGAACTCAGCTGCTTCTCCAGTGCCAACATGTGTTCCTGCCATGGCAATAATGAACTAAACCTCTGAACTGTAAGCCAGCCCCAAATAAATGTTTTCCTTTATAAAAGTTGCCATGGTCATGGTGCCTCTTCACAGCAGTAGAAACCTGACATTAGTCCTTCGCATGCAGCTTTTGGCCTCTTCCGGGATACACAGCCTTTCCACATTAGTACTGAAAGTACCCTATTAGCTTTTCTGGGTCTCTAGCTTGCCAACTACAGATTTTGAAACTTGTCAGTCTCCACAAAGACCTGGGCCCAGTTCTTTATACTTTATATATCAGATACAACTGACTGAAATACATTATTGAATCCCAACACAACCATGCATTCACTTAATAGACACCACACTTTAGAGCAATAACAAGTTAAAAGCAATATAAACATCTAATGCCTCCAAGTATTAAATTCTAAACACCGTCAGAAAAAAAAAAAAACAACTCTGCAAAACAAGAAAACTATACTTAAATCATTCCAACAAGTATCCATGAGAGAATTCAAGTATTTGGCTCAGCTTTATTTCACTTGGCAGAAGTTGGACTACAAAAAGGCAGAAACCCAGCAAAATTCTGGGTACCAGGGAAACCAACTAACCTTATCTGAGCACACTTTAATCCTATTCAGGTGTTCCAATTAAGTGGCATCAGCATTTCAATTAAAGCTGCAGTCTTTGCTGCTTGGACCAAGAAGGTCCCCTGGGAAAGGCACTAATTAAGTCAGTTTTCTTATCTAGTGATTACAAATTTGTTTTGCACAAATCGAGGTTACGAGGTATTGGACCAGCTCTGTCGGCTGAATATTTGAAATGGGCTTTAACAAAGTTTTCCTTGTCTCTACTCTGCATCCAACTCTATATGAGCAACAAGGCGAGGTATGTTCAGCAGGCCACTAGCACAGTGTTTGTGTATTTGTGAGTTTTCCTTATTTCTGAGATATTTACAACATATAGAATAATATATTGGGTATTACATATGTAGAGTCTCCCTGGAAAAATAAAATGCTAATACTACATCAGAGGGAACTTATTTTTTCAACAAAATGTTGTAACTCAATCTGTAGGTTTTATCAACTCTACAACTTCACCTGGAACCATTTTGTTGAAATAAGTGTTATTATTCCTATTATTATTTTCATCTCCAACAATTTATGTGGTACCTATATATAATTAACAGCATTGTTATGCATATTCTCAAATTGGACTCCACCTGTCATTCTGTTGCCTCATTTCTGGCCCATACTACATTTGTTTATGTGTGCACATGTATGTAATATTAAATTATAATCATTATATAAATTACTCTATCACTGTAATAATTGAGTGTACCTACTAGTACCAGGATGGACAACAAAACACTGGAATAGAACAGAAAATTGAAGACGAACCAATTCAAAACTAGAAAACTGATATGCATCGGAACACAGTATAGACACACACACACACCATGATCTAGCATATCCATTTTCATTGCAATATTTAACAGTAAGGCTCAGTTCCTTTTCCTCTCACTTATTCCCTCTTTCACCCTTACAATCAATGCTGATGTGAACATCAGTGCATGAACCTCCCAGTGCCCACATGGGAGTTCATCTAAACATTCATCTAGAACACTGGGGCAGGAAGCTGGGAAGATTGCTCAGTGGTTAGGAGCACTGACTGTTCTTCCAGAGGACCTGAGTTCAATTCCCAGCACCCACATGACAGCTTACAACTGTCTGTAACTGTAAGATCTGACATCTTCACACTACATACATGCAGGCAAAACACCAATGCAAATAAAATAAAAATAAATTTTTTTTTTAAAAGGCAGCTTATACCCCAATCTTCAGAAATAACAACATTGTCTATTCTTTTTGTTTGTTTTGGTTTTGGTTTTTGGGACAGGGTTTCTTTGTAGCTTTGGAGCCTGTCCTGGAACTGCTCTGTAGACCAGGCTGGCCTTGAACTCACAGAAATCTGCCTGCCTCTGCCTCCCGAGGGCTGGGATTAAAGGTGTGCACCACCACCACCACCGGGCAACATTGTCTATTGTAACAGGTAAAAATTATACTTATTTGTAAGTTGAGAAGCTCTTCAGACATTCCTTGACCATTCAGTTTTCTCTTTCCAAGGATGCATATCCTGTCCCCATGTCTTTCTACTGACATTCAAGCATTGTTTATAAAGTTCAAGAAAGGCTTCTCAGACATAAACACTGAAGGCATCATTTCCCAATCTGTGCTTGGTTTTATACTTCAATTATGGTGTTCCATTGAGCAAAAGTTGTAGAGTTTAATGAAGTAAGACTTAGGCCATGTCTACATTGGGAAACCTCTCCTTCCTCTTTTGCTCACAGGACTAGTCTCCTGCATTTTCATTTAACACTGCTTTTACACGAAGGTCTTTCACAACCTGGAATTTATTTTAGAAATCATTTGGGAGTCCTTGTTTTCCATATGTAATACATACACACACTTTCCATACTTGAGTGTTTTGCTTGGAGCTCTCTGCTCTATCCAGTGGCCTAATGTTGACTTTGGAACTATTAGTACCATACTGTCTCAAATATTATATTATTAGACTAATTTCTATTTCTGGAAAACAATGTCTTCCCATATGGTTGTTCTCCAAATTTACTTAGCTACTTCTCATCCAAAGTTCTTCCACATGAATTCATGGCAAATTATGTCAAGTCCAGTGGGAAAACATAGTAGGTCTTTTCATCAAAATATCAACGAATTTGCAATTATTATGAAGCTAATCATTTTATGATACATGTGTGAACGAGCAAAGGGTCTCCCAGTCCACATAAATGGAGAATACAGCATGGGCTGGGCCTTATCTGATTGCCCTAGAGCCCTAGATCTACTGAATGGAAAATTCTGGAGGTGTAACTTAGCAAACTGTGCTTGAAAAAGTCCTCCAGGCCATAAGGAAGCAGTCCAATGTGAAGATACCAGTGTAATCAATCACCCGCTGATGGTGCCTGCAGTTTGCTTGTTTGTTATAAGTGATGCAGGTTATAAGAACCTTTTGTCCATGTGCACAAGTATGTAGAAAAACATAGGATAAATTTGCAGAAATGGAATAATAATCCACAGAGCAATTAATTGCATGTCATTTTAATTAAAGTGGACACATTATCCTCAAAAGAATTATACCATTCTTCAGTGCCATTGTATCGTATGAGACTGTCATTCACCCACAGATGCGTCAGTAGCTTATCCTCAAACTCCTGTAACCTTGTCAACAAGAGATGTGTCTGCTATGTAGCTAGAGTTAATGAAGTACCTGAGATTGTGCCTGCCATTAGTGATGTATAGTTAACACAGACTAAGAATCTTTCCAGCATAGGGAATTAAAATGCATATTTATAGTTATCACAGAAGAGCTGTAAACGGCCGTTACACATAACTAATATTGTAGTCACAACTGCATATTAATTCAGGCATACTATGCCTTTCATATACGTTGCAGATTTTTGCAAACTAGCCTTTTGTTTTGAGACAGGGTCTCATATTTTTTTATTCCAGGCTGGCCTAGAATTGACTGTGTAGCCCAGGTTGGCCTCAAATTTATGACAATCCTTGTGCCAGGCATGTGTCACCACACCTACATCAAACCAATACTTAATAATATTTTTTCTCAGACTGATGAGATAGCTCATTGCAAGGACTATCTGGAAAGAGTAACATGTATTAGGGTAGCTGGGGCTTTATAGTTGGATGCAGAGGAGAGATGTGCTCCTTTTGTGAAATGTGACTTTCTGTGTCCCAGATTTCTGGCTGTCATCTGTTTCCCTTCCTCTGAGCAAGTCACCCAACATCCTCCTTTGAGCCTCTCTCTGGGAGCCCATGGGCTTCCGCACCAACACACCCAATGGGAAGCTTCTGAGTTTCAAAGGCATCAGAAAAGATTCGGTCCCTGTGGAGGAGCTGGGCTTACAGCAACACCAGAGTTTACTAGAGAAAGTTGCAGGTCCAAATCCCATTCTGTTGCTTCCACCGCTTATTAGGACCACGACCTTAAGCAAGTTATTTTACCTCTAGAACATGTTTTGCAGATATGGAAACCATCTGCTCATCCACTTGGCTGAAAAGAATATAAAGGGATCCTTTCAGAATATAAGAAACTCTACATAAAGGATACAAACATTACAAGAGAGGTAATTACTCACAAATGAAGAAACGGCCTAGGCTTGTAAGTGTGCTCTCTAATAGAAGGATCATCTGTGGAGCAGATGAATGTATCCATCATCTCAGCAGTTTCTTGCTTGAGATTGATATTCTAGTTAGTTTTAATTAACTTTCATCTTTACTTCAGGATTTCATTTTAAAGTGAAAATACAGACCACAAATTTCTTTTGCTTTTCTTGCTGCTAGTAAGATTCTCCTCAATGGCTTGATAAAAAGTAGAAAATTCTATTCCCTCCTCCAGACCTACTAAGTCGGAAACTACCTGAGAGAGGCCCGAGAAGCTGTGGGCAGTGTGGCTCTCAGGGGGACTCTTAGGGCAGAGCCAGCTTGTTGTATTCAACAGCACTGTGATGAATTGGACATGGACATTCATAAGCATCAGAAAATGCCTGAAAACGTAATAGCCACGAGGTCGGAGCTCTGACCTAACACACCCATCCAATCGCTAACATCCAACGTTCCCTTTAAGACTCCCTACAGAATAGAGAAGCACTCTGGAGCTCCAGGGAGTGAGTGAGTGAGTGTGTGAGTGTGTGTGTTAGGGTGGAGATGGGGTCATGTCTCATGATCCAAAGCACTAGGCTCCTTTGTTTTGTGTGTGGGCAGGCACGCCTATGGAGATCAGAGGACAATGTGGAGGGAGTTCATTCTTTCCCACTACCCTGTGAGCCCCAGGTTTTGAACTCAGTTTGTCAGGCCTGGCAGCAAGCACATTCACCCACGTTCACCCACCAAATCATCTCTTCAGCCTGTAAATTATTTTTGAAATCAGATGAGTTAACTAGGGATGGGATGTAAGAGGAAACAGCAAATGTGTAACTATGCCATGGAGATGTAAGACAGACAGACAAGAAGAGCCAAGTCCTCCTTGATGACAGGTGAGTGGGAAAGACCTCAGCAAGGTTAAAGGACAGCTTTAGACACATGGCCTGCATTCTAGCCCATTCCTGAGTCTGCTGCGGCTCTGGGGGCCTATCACACAGGAAATGACCACTCGCAGAAACAATCTGTGCTAACAATGTTTCTGGTGCTAACAATGTTTCTGTGGCCCTTCTCATCCAGAAAGCTGATCTGATTAAAAAAGGACCTTCAACATATGTGTGCATGTGTATATGTATGTGTATATTAGTTATACAAGGGTGATAAAGGGAAAATAATGTGTCATTTTATATTTTTCATGTATCTAGTTTATCCTCCAACTTTTATAGTAGCAAACAAGAATCAAGCACTTAGAGTTAAATCAACAATATCATGTAAATGTTATAATTAAATAAATTAAAAATTTTAAATGAACAGTTCAAGTGATGTTCTCAGGCCTGTTTTTTTTTCTTTGTTTTGTTTTGTTTTTTTTTAGATTTGCTGCAGCTTTTTCTTACTATTTTTGTGTTCCCCTGTTTGGTATAAAGCAGACCCAATAGTATTTATTTATATTATCAGATCAGTTCCCGAGTGCTGGGACTACAGGTTTGTGCCTCCACTGCCCGGCTTATTTGCCTGTTTTCCTCACAACTTCCCGTGCATTTCCAGCTACACGGCAACGAGTGTAAAGCTGTGTGCTGGCTCCATGAAAAAAAAAAAAAAAAGAGCCCAGCCTTGGCTGGACCTTCACCACTTGTCAAACTGTTTCTCATCCCCAATTCCAGTTCCACTTTTCAAAAGTGGCATTACATCTTCTCCTGTGTCCTCACCCCTTACGTACCCTCTCTTTACTCTTAGAAGACTTCCTCATTTTTTTTTAAAGGAAATTGAAGTTTCATTTCTTTCCAATCCAGCTCCAAGTTCATCTCACCAATCAACTGTATACTTTCCTCCTTCCTGTTTGACTAAAACGGAAGTGAGGCCATATTGATCACCCCCTCTGTCTTGGATCATCCTCAAATCCTGAGGGAAAACAAAGCAATGCCAATCTCAATCTCCCTGTCGGTCAGCTGTGGCCCTTTTCTTCTCTTGAAACGGTGCTTCTAAATCCCCTGTTCCCACACCCACCACTTCTGTCACATACTTCTCCATCATCCACTCGTTCCCGGAGCAACTGAGAGGTCAAAGGGCAGGCTGCACACTCAATGATCCCTGCTGCAGGAGCTTTAAGAGACTTTAAGTGTGCTGGTCTCTTAAAGGCTATTGGCTGAAGGAGTGGAAGGAGCTCCCGCAACAGATCCCTACCTGTGTGTCTGCTGCCCCAGGCTCTCTAGACCCCTCATATGTATGTCTGACCCTCTCCTTTTCAGTAATTCCACATGAAGTCCATCAGGCACTCCAAAACTGTTCTCCAAGTTACTGGAAAGATTCACCCTCTTCTGGGTGTCTGCAGTAGAAGCCTCAAGTTTCCCCTTTATTCTCTGCCTTCCAGGACCATACTCACCAAATCCTACCCTTTGACCTCAGGTATGTTTCTGAAATGCAGCCTTGCTACATTTGGTACAGACCTTCATCTCTTCCAAGAAATGTCCCATCAGTGAGCTACCTTCCCTCCTGCCTCTGCTCACTCCCCTTCAGATCTATCTTCAGTCTGGCACAGGGGTTCCTGCTAGGAATCGCAGCACTCCAAAGGCAGAGGCAAGACGATTGCTGCCTCAGTTTGATGTCATTTTGGGTTACATATGAATTCCAAGCCAGCCTGATCTACAGAGCGACACCCTGTCTCAAACAACCAAACTAACTAAATCTGACCCTCACCCCACTAGCAGAGGCAACAGGCACAGTCAATCAGCTCTCTTCTAGTGAAAATCACCGTGATCTCTCCCCAGACCTTTTGGGCTTGGCTCCAGTCTCTAGCTTCTCTATCCACAGAGCAGAACTGGTGATGTCCTCTTCCTTGGGCGCACTGGTGAGGTCACCTTGCTCAAGGCTTTTAAGCACAGCAAATTCCTGACCTCCGGCTGATACCATCCACTTTTCCTGGAACCATTGATTCAGAAAAGCTCCAATTCATCCTCAAAATCAAACTGAAAATCTGCCCTGAAGGTTTTGCTGGCTTCCAGTCGTCAGCCACACACTTGGATTGAGGCAGATGGGATGGCTCTCTTTGCTACACTTCCACATTCACACAGCCCTTCACCTAAACCCCAGTGTTGTCTATTTCTACACCGCACTGGTGATCAGTTTAGGTACCCTTTCTCTCTAGGACAGCAGTTCATTGAAAATGCATTCCTTTTTTTTTTTTTTTGGTTCCTGGGAAGGAAAGCTTAGCACAGGACACATAAACCAGACTTCATAAGTATTTGATGGTTTGCCATTTAGATATTAGCTCCATTTCGTGTATCAAGCTGTACACCATTCCAGCACTCCATCCCAGACTCCCTCCCTCAGACTCCAGAGAAAACAAATGCAAAACTAATTTTCCACACAAGCAGAACACACATGCCAACATTTAAACTTAGAACTCAGAACTCATGCATCTGAAATTCTCTAGGAAATCCCATTTCAAAACTGCTGTTTCTTCATACATGGTACGTTTATTTTCCCTTCATTAGAAAACTAGAGAGTTCATATAAATAATAATTTGTCAAAAAGCTCTTCCTAAAGGAATGTGTTTAATTATGTGTTCACTTAGGATGAGGAAAGTTGGGAAAAGGTGATCCATGGTGTGAGTGTTTAAAAATCTAGAACAAAGAGAATTGCCCTGAGGTGTAGGTGAATCATGCTATCCCCAGGGGCTAAAGAGAGGTGAAGTGAGGTAAGCAATTCCTTTCTTTTTCCTCCAAGCCCAGCTAAAGCTCACCCTTCCTCTGGGAGCAGCAAAGGAAGAAACAAAACTGCACATTTACAAAAGTGATTTTAAGGTAAAATGTACTCAGGACCACTCTTATGTGGCCCAAAAATACTTAGTTGATTTAATCCAACTCAGTGTGAGGCAGGAAAAGACAACTTTAAGCAACCCGGTTACCAGAAGTTATTTACTTACTGGGAAGAAAGATAAGACTCAAATTTACTTTGGAAATAATTTACAGAGAGACACCCTGAGAAGAAAAGAGGTGACTGCTGTCTCATCACTATGCTGCTGGTCTTCACTGGGGACCTCCATGGTGCTGTGACTTGTCTCTATCTGGGTAAGCGTGGCAGGTGAGGAATGCAGGGCAGCTGTTTTGAGTATCATCTCCCCGGGGACAGGTTCTGGCAACATCCACAGCACTGAGCACAAACTGCACTAGAATGAACAATCCCTTCTGTGAGTCACAGGCTCTTTAGCAACCTCCATATAAGTAACTAAGTATACAAAACACAAATAATAACCCAAGAAAGTTTTTATCCTACATACTCAAAAGTAATCTTCAGATAGAAGAAAATTCCCTTACAATGAAAAGGGGTGAAAAGCCTTGTCTCATTCAAGTACCTAGGCACAGAAAGAAAAAGAATATGTAGCTTTGTTGTTAAGATTTTTCAGTAAGACGTCTCAACCAAAGAAAGGGAAATGAATGAGAAGGAAATGAAGCAAACAATAAAAAGGAAGTGGGTTTGAGTTTTCATCTATGGGGCATCAGG
>JAQHUG010000035.1:8763868-8791592 GCA_028555095.1 Dicrostonyx torquatus
TACATGTAGAGATCAGAGGACAATTTGTAGTATTCTGGGTTTTTTTCTTCCACCATGTGACTCCTGGGGGTAGAATTCAGGTAGCAAGGCTTAGTGACTGGCACTTTTATCCACTGAGCCATCTTACCCACCCAACCTTATATAGCTTAGCTGTAAAAGTTGGTAATTTGTCTGCTGCTTGAACATTGTAATATAAAAACATAAGCAAATAAAAAGTTTGTCACATCAAAAATATATCTCTTGATTTAATGTTGCATAATAAAGTATAAAGCATGGTGATGTTAAATTGGGTGTAACTTATGGAGAGGTACTCATAAAAAGGATCAAGTTGTAAAAATATATCAGTAAAGAAAATAAAAACACCACGAACATAAACTTTGTTCCATAGAGGGATCACAAAGAAATAAAAAGGCAAAACCTACTGAGTAGACAAAAATGACTGGAAGGAGGTATGTCAGAACCCATGGATGCTTCCTTCTTTTTCCAGATTGAACTATATACTGCACAACGTACTTCATCTCATAATAGGGCAGATTTTTATTGAAAAATTAGTACCAAAGCATAATAAACTCTTTAGAAAACACAATATTTGCCTAAATAAAATGGTTATATAACTAGTTGATCACACCATGAACCACTTGTCACACCAAAATCCAATTTGAAAGAAATAATTCAGGGTGTCTAACAAACAACAACTTTCTTCTCATTTAAAAATTTCAATACCCTAAAATCATAATTTTTAAATACTTGCAGAGAGTGCTATCCCTTGACCTCCTAAAAGATAAATAGTAAATCTGATCTTCTAAAAGACAGGTAGGTATATGCCAACTTGATTTTTGTGAACAGCAACTCACTTGGAGACTTTATTTTCTACACACACATACACACACACAAATTCTCTGAGGCACTCTTTTTAATAAACAAAACTCACTTTTATGAGCATTTCCATCTAAAAGTAGGTCTTCTTTTTCTTCACCCATCAAATGGATCATACATTTAAATTTGAATTGTGTTTTGCCCTTAGCAGAGCAAGCACTAAGTGTGTTAGCTCTGTCAATGTATAGTCAGCATGATAAATATCATATCTAACTGATACATTAGCTCAGACTGCTAAGAGGAAGACGCCTGTTGTTGAACATTATGCTTGGGGTTTTTAGACACTGCATATTTCATCATTAGCCAGCTGCCAAGCCTGCCCCCAACAGACTAGCACTGTCCTCTGGAAGCATTGGTCAAGGTGAATACTCTTTTCCATGGTGAAACTCTTGTGCCAGTGACCCTGGTGCCACAAACAGAAGCAGCCAGTATGGTGATTATTCTTGCACAGATTTTTTTCAGAAATATCTATGGTTTGCTGAGCTTTTCTTTGTCCTCTTCCACAACGTCACTCTGCCCTTTACTAGTCAATGACTGGAGCAAAGGGGATTGCCACAAAACTCACACCCACCATCTTGCAAATCAGGAACAATGAAAAGTCTGCAGAGATTAGACTCTAGGCACTCTGCAGAGGAGAAAGTTTGAAATCCACTCAATTCAGAGTGATGGCTGCCAAAATATAGAGAAAACAAACTTTTTCAGCAGGGAAGACGAGAAGAATGGCAGTTTAATTTCCTTTGGCAGGTTTCCCACATCTCTATGTGTAGGGCGCACTCTGTAATCAGGGAATCCCTGAAGTGAGCATGCTCAAGTGGCAATGAAAGAAACTGACTCATGGAGGATAAGTTAAGTGATTTCAATGCAAAGGGATATTAATTATGAAATATGGGACAACGGGAACTAAGCCAGACAAAACCATCACAAAATAACTCATTAAATAAGCTTCCAACTGCCGCATATAACAGGTAGAGAGCAGCGATAGTCCTTGCTTCTTCATGTACCAATTTAGAGAAACAGTTCAGAGGTGTGGATGTTCAGTTTCTGCCTCCCACTCGGCAAAGCTCTTTGCTAAGGTGAATGTGGTCAGTGTGCATGCATTTTAGTGGTAAGGCACGTGTTAGCATGCATCAGGAAACCAGAACCACAAAGGGATGCAATTCTAGTGCAAGCAACCTGGTCCTTTGAAAATAAAGGAGCTGGATGCAGTAGTGCACACCTGCAATCCTCGCACCTGGGAGATGAAGCAGCAGGATTCAGAGTTCCAGGCTGACCTTGGCTACTTAACAGGTTTAAAGCCAAACTGGACTACATGAGACAATCCCTGCAATAAGGAAAGTGGGTGGGTGGGGGGGTTCTGGGAAGATAGCTTAGTCTTTCAGGGCCTGGAGAGCAAGCAGGAGGACCTCAGCAGAGATGCCAGCATCCATATAAAAGTTGAGCCCAGCAGAACACATCTGTAACTCAAGCACTTGGGGCTGGGGGCAGAGGCAGAGAGAGGTGGATGGCAAGGCTAACTGAATTAATGAAGCCCAGGTTCAGTGAGTGTCAAACTACAGGCGTGGGGAGAAGGTGGGCAAAGGCAGTGGGAACTAGAGAGATGACTCAGAAGTTAAAGAGCTCTGGTGGCTCCTGCAGAAGATCTGACATTGGTTTCTAGCACCTACGTGGCTGTTCACGCCTCTTTGTAACTCCACTTCCAGCAGATCTGACACCCACTTCCAGCCTTCACAGGCAGCAAGCATCCGTGTGGTACACATACACACAAAATAAAAGTAAATCTTAAAAAAATTAAGTAAGGTGAAGTGATCAAGGAGAGACACTTAACATGAACCTCTGACCCCCACATACATGTACAGTGTACTTGCAACATGTGCATAAAACACGGAGGGGAGGAAGAGAGAGAGAGATGGAGTGGAGCGGGATGGGGTAGGGATACTTCTATAAGAGTTAGGCTGGCCTGTGGTCATGTTTTAGCTAATACATTACATTGTTTCCTAGATGTACGTTTTATCATCTATAAATTTGGAGTGTGCCTTTAAAAGGTGGGGTCTCATGTACCCCAGGCTGGCCTGGAACACACTGTGTAGCCAAGAATGACTTTGGATTTCTGACCCTCTGCCACCCACACGTGCCACCAGGCCCAGTTTTATGCACTTGACAGTGATGACGAACACACACACACACACACACACACACACAGGGTGTTGTGGACTTGACTGTGACCTCAGCTGCAAGCTCTCCATGGATTCAGGAGCCCTTAGGAAAATGTGTGCCAGTTGTGCTTAATGGGCATCCTGTGCTGGGCATCAAGTCCAGGGCTTCATGCATGGGTAGGCAAGCCCTCTACCAACCGAGTTATAACCGCAGGCCCCAAAGTGTGTCTGATAAACAAGACCTCTTCCAGTTGCCATCAGGATGTGGTCACGCACGCACAAACTTGGTCATAGCTGTGGCTGTCACTTTAAGCCTTGTTTATAGTTAGTGTTTAACTTAATAGACACTCTACATGTCTTTCAAAATCACAGATTCCAAACTGAAACAAAAAACTATGGTGTAAGCAGAAAAGTATGAGAATAGGGTTGCAGGATAAGTTCAGTAATAGAGGACAAGTTTGGAAGGCTGTCCGTCTATAAACCCTCACTTCATTCTCTAAAGTCACACTCAATTGCCTGTATCATAGTCAAACAATGGGGAAAGAGCGCTGGGTTGTCTTTTACTACACAGAGAAACAAGTAAAGGACTGCTTGTCTCATGCCAAGCGATACAGGAAAACAGACAAAGATGCCAAATCCCAAAAGAGATGTAAGAAATGGCAAAGCAGTGAGGAGCCAGGGTACCCGTCTGGATGTAGCACAGGATGCCCATTAAGCACAACTGGCACACATTTTCCTAAGGGCTCCTGAATCCATGGAGAGCTTGCAGCTGAGGTCACAGTCAAGTCCACAACACCGTGTGTGTGTGTGTGTGTGTGTGTGTGTGTGTGTGTGTGTGTGTATGTGTGTGTGTGTGTTTGTCATCACTGTCAGGGACTGCCTAAAGCCCTTTTGGAACAAAGGAGGGACAGAGCACAAGGAACGTACAGTCATAAACTCTCAATAGTACAGTGACCACAGCAACTTGGGGAAGAAAGGGTTTTTCAGTTCATGCTTATCACAATTCATCATTAAAGGAAATCAGGGCAGGACCCTGGAGGCAGGAGCTGATGCAGAGGTCATAGAGGAGTGCTGCTTCTGCCTTGCTCCCCATGCCTTGCTCAGCTGATAGAACCCAGGACCACCAGGCCAAGGATGTTACCACCCACAATGGGCTAGACCCTCCTCCATCAACCACTAATTAAGAAAGTGTCCTCCAGGCTGATCTGATGGGACAGTTTCTTAGTTGTGGCTCCTGCCTCTCAGATGACTTCTAGCTGTAAAACGACGCACAGTCTTTCTTTTTAGTTTTTGGTTCTTTGTATATCCCTGGCTGTCCTGGAAATCACTCTGTAGACCAGAACTCACAGAGAACCACCTGACCCTGCCTCCCAAGAGCAGGGATTAAAGGGGTGCACCCTTCTGACAGTCTTCTTATATCTGTGTTTTTTCCAGGGAAGTGGCTGGGAGAGGGATGTTGATCGTTACCGAACAAAAAACGTCTTCTTCATCCTTGCCAGGAACTGCCCAAAGCCCTTTAGAAGCAAAGGCGGGACAAAGCATGTGGAAAGTAGAGTCCTAACTCTCAGTCCAGGGGAGACAGAGACACCAGAGTGCCTGACTCCCTAGTCTACCACAGAAAGTCCTGTCAGTACCCTCTGACAGCCAGCTCACATGTGCGCATAATCCCTCCTCTTCCGTAACCTGTCAGACTGTTCTACCAGCAAGACCTGTACTTTCCCAGTCCATGCAGCACCCTGTGGGAATCCAGCCCATTGTTCAAAGTTAATTCCGTCAGCATAAGGTAATCAGTACCCATTTGCTGCCCAGAGGATCCGCTGTTCCGGCCTCTCCCATGTGATTCCTCCCATAAGCCCTTTGGGGTCTGTATGACTGCTTTCAATCTCCCCTTGCCTTGCATTCCCTTCTCTGACATTTAAGATAACTGGAGGTCATGCTGGGTGTTTTCCCATCCGTTTAGATAATTTCATGTGCACATTTTCAAACAGGAGTCTCCATAGGGCCCCTGGGCACAGGAAAAATCTAACGCTCATAAATCCGCATTCATGGCAAGAGTTCCACTCAAGACCATAACCTAGATTTATTAACTTTTGCATCTGGGGCTGTTCCCATAAATATTACAGGAGCAACAATTTAATGTTATTATTATTTATATCTCTATTACATTGAGACAGGACTTGAATCTTACTCTATTTTATGTATAGTTTGAACACTGGCTACAGAAATGTCTGGTTTAAATATGACCCAGGTATGCCATTCTTGGGCATATATCCAAAAAAAACTCTAAGTTAACATACCACAGAGATACTTACACACCTATGTTTATTGCTGCATTCTTCATAATAACCAGGAAATGAAAACAGCCTACATGCCTATCAGCAGACAAACAAATAAAGAAAATATGGTATCTATACAACATGTAAGTTCATTTCGTGGTAAGGAAAAAATACAACCACAACACTTCCAGGGAAATGGATGGAACTAGAAACTATAAACCATTGTTAAGTGTAATGAGTCCAAAAGAAAAAGACAAACGCTGAAACTTTTCTCCTGTATGCTGAATATAGATTTAAAATTAAATATATGTGTGTGTGTTATGAAACTAGGAAGGAGATCAAAATTACTTTAGGTAATGAATATACGTAAAACTAATTTCGTTTATTATGGCTTGTACGTCTGTGTGTGGTGTGAGAGTGCGTGTACACATGAGTGCACATGAGCACAGAGGTCGATTTTGGGTGTTGTCCTCAACCGCTCTCCGCCATGTTTTTCAAGACAGAGTCTCACTGAACCTGGGGCTTGCTATTTTAGCTAGACTTGCTGGCCAGTGAACTCCTGAGATCCACCTGTTTCTGCCCCCAAAACACTGGGGGGTTTTATCTAGAAAGAAATCCACTCAAATCCATCATTACGAGCCAACCTTGGGCTAGGATTTCTACTGAATATTCTGCCACTAGGCTCAAGGTGAGTTCTCGGCACTAGCAGCTCCTGAGGAAGGAGTTTGACTCTGTTGAGAGCTTAGGTTGACATCTTGAAGGCTCTTGATTCAATTGGTGGATTTGGGTGTTGGAATTTAGCCAATGAGATTTCCATACGCATCGTGAAGTATCTCACTCTTCTCATTCCCGCTCTCACTCTGGTTCCCTGTAAGAGTTCGGTACGGGCCCACTTCACACAATGTCAGGGGATCGGTCCTTAAAACCACCAGAAACACTGTTTTTCTTCGGCCTTTGTAAGATTTGCATTTCTGATTCTGAAACCCATTCATACTCATGCTCAAATTCAAAGCAGTCTCTGCAGAAGGACAAACTATAATCATCGCGATTCTTGAGTTTAAGGCTTTTCATCCGTGACGGCATTTCTCATTAAGTTTTCCTTTAGTCTCCATCCCTCTTAGCTTTCTCTCTCTCCTCTGGCTGTACTTGATAACTCTTGGATGTAGGTTCCAAACTAGAACTTATCTACCAGGACAGGATGGGGCCTGGAGACCATTAGCTAGCTACACATTGAATCGAATTGAAGCTGCTAATTTCCATCATGTTTACCTATGCCAAGTTTCTTACAATTTCCTCAAAAAAACAAAAAAAGGCAGGGGAGAGGGTTCATCTCTTTGCCCCAGAGAGTAGTTAAGAGAGGCAAACACACGTTCATCAGTGAATTTTCAAGGCCTGTGAAAGCCCTGTCTCTGGTATCTGCATCGCTTGAGGTAGATCCGTACTGCAGCAGGCAGGAGCCCTTCAGGCTGTATGAAGCCAGCAGCTCCTTTCCCAGGAGCCCAGGGGCCCAGGGGAGCAGACTGCTCGTCCTTTTAAGCCCCAGGGCATTCCTGTTCAATCTGGCTAGTTCCATCCTTCCATAATGGAGCCCTGGAGAAAGGCCAACTCCAGCGAGCTTGAGAGGCTGTCCACTGCCTGTGGCTGACCAGTGAGCTCAGAGAGAACTTCCTTGATGCCCAATGGATTGAACTTTTATGAGAAGGGGGAGGTCAGTTGTTTTGGATGAATATCATTTCAACTTCACAGACCAGAGACGTCTGGAGCGATCGTGTGCTCATCTGCCTGCTGCCGTTCTCAGCAATGCCCTCCCTTCTAACGGACCATCGTCTGCAGCCGAGCTGTGATCCTGAGAAGACTCCTGGTTAAGTGAGTCTGAGCAGCAGAGACACCCCAAGTCAGCACTAGGAGCAAAGAAGGAAAGGTGGGCCTCATAAGTGGGCATGTGGAGTACCACTCAGATCCAAAGAACAAGGAACTTTTAGATTTGAGAACATTCCTACAAAGCATTCTGAAAACTTTCAATGTCCCCTTAGTTATGCTTATCCCACAAATGCCTCTTTGAAAGCAGATCAGTGGTCCCAGGGGTTCAGAGAGGAACTAGTGTGATGGTGAGTTTTGATTGACAGCTTACTGCAATCTAGAATCACCTGAAAGGAGTCTCAGCAAGGGACACAGATGAAATATGTTGGCCTGTGGGCATGTCTGGGAGGGATTTTTCTCAATTAGATTAATTCAGGTGGGGAGGCCCACACTGTGGGCAGCACCGTTCCCTAGGTTTGTATCTGGACTATTTTAAGTGTAGAGAGGGTTGAAGACAAGTAAACATACATGCATTTAGTCTCTCTCTGCTCTTGACCGTGGATGTGACTAGCTGACTCAAGTGCCTGCCTTGGCTTTGCTGCAATGATGACCTGTGACCTGGACTTGTAGACAGAATGGAGCAAGGACACACAGCTATTGCCATCTCCCACCTATGCCTGTGACGGACACACAAATAAAGAAGTCCAGTCTACTGAAAGGTTTGCACTTACCCTAAACTAATTAAAGCACACAAGCTTGTCCACCAACCCTATCCAAATATAGCTATATTGCCAGATTCCATCACCAGATCGTGAAAGGCAGATAGTGTGTGTGTGTGTGTGTGTGTGTGTGTGTGTGTGTGTGTGTGTGTGCGCGCGCGCACGTGTTCTACCTGAACTATGATGGGGCTGCAGTCTGAGGGTCCTGAAGAAGAAAGAATGCCAAGAGAGCTCACAAATTCCAACCAGATAGGCTTGGAGGAAGACACTCTTCCTCATTTTGATCTGCCGAGGAGTGGAAATTGATAGCTTGCCAGAAGTGGCAATGGACAGCTATCTAAAGGAACTTCCTAATCTGGACTTCATGTTGAACAAACCAACAGAGCATCCCTAATTCGGAAATGTAAAACCCAAATGCTCCAGAATTCAGAACTTTTTGAGAACCAACAGGACCACAAGTAGAAAATTCCACAGCCCAAAACTGTTTAGGCAAAATTAATGAAACTACCAAACACATTATTTTCAGTCTTCATGCATAAAGCATATATGAAACACAGTGAATTCTGTGCTTGGATCTTGGACCCCATCCCCAAGATACCTCATTATGTACCTATAAATATTCCAAATTCTAGACACTCTGGTCCCAAGCATTTCAGGCAAGTGACACTCAACCTATATTCCTATACTATTACATCTTGATGCCTGTTTTTTGTGGCCGATGCAATAAATCATTACACAATTAGTTGTTTAAAGTGACAGAAACATATTCCCCCATTGTCCTGGAAGTCAGACATCTAAACCAGTATTCCTGGGATAAAAATCAAGATAACAGCATATTTAATGCAAGGGTTAGCCTATTTCTCACATCTTCCATATTTGGTGACTGCTGGCGCTCTCGGCTCATGAGTGTCTTACTCCACATTGCCTTGGTCTTCATATTATCTTCTGTGTTCACCAAACGTGGGCACAGGTCTGTCCACCGCCCCTCTACCTTTCTCTTATCAGGATTTGTGTGGTTGTGTGGATAAACTCAGGTTTAGCTTGTTTTGATTTTGGGGACCTTGATTGTATATAACCCAGGTTATCTTTGAACTCTTTATGTAGCTAAGGATGATGACCTTAGCTTCTTCCTGTCTCCACCTCTCAAGTGCTGAGAAACAGATGCATGTGCTAGTTACTATACCCAACTTTCATCCCAAGATCTTTAATCAAAACTGAAGAGGAAAAAAAAAAACCAGAAAACCTTTTTCTAGATAAGGTAATATTGGAAGGTTTTGGAACCAAGACCATCTTTGGGCCATATTCTCCAGCCTATGCTATTACACCAACAACACTTACGCCCACTCTGAGTATTAAAACTATTCTCAAATAAAGAAAGCAAGGTTCTCAGATGGCACCTGGGAGCAAGGCACTTCATCTTATCTCTCTCCTCTTCCCCTTCCTCTGTTCACGGGAATGTTGATTTATAAGGAATAAACCACATCCCTCATCCAAAAAAGTAAGAAATGTTAAGTAATATAAATGTTCAAAACTGATCTGATAAAAGCATCTAGTTGTTTGCTCCTGATTTCCCTAAGGGGTTCACGTGGGAACCCCTCTTTCACATGGTTCTGGAGGCCACACAGCACTCATTGTCCCTTTCCTGCTTAAGAAAGTACCCCCATTCATTTCTTCATCCAGGGCTCCTTCACACAAAGCAAAGGCCAAGGTGACTTATTCACCTTTTGTATATTGTTTGTATATTGTTTGATTTCCTCACTGATTATATCACTAAATACTGCTTTGCTCCCCTGATGAACCAGACACTGACGGAGAGGGAAAGAGGGAAGGTGGGACTGACCCCTCCCTTACAGTACAATCAATGGAGCACCAGGGTGAAGGAAACACCTGTCACGGGAGCTGATGCAACTGAGCAAGATGACGAGGCAGGAGCTCAGCCTCTAGAAGCCAAGGAACAGTTTTCCAATCCCTGTCTACCCCCTTCTCACTGTGTGACCTTTGGGATATCGTTTGAGCTCTGAGCTTTTTTTTTTTTTTTTATCTTACCTGTAAAGTAGAGCAAAAGATTGCTCACTCTGAACAACACTGCAATGACTAAGTAACAGAATACACTATGCAAATCGGGTTGGACACTGCAGGTACTCCGCAGGAGGGCCTGAGGCAGCGTGACACAGAGGAAGAGCCTGAACTCAAATGCTTCAAGTATGTTTACATGCTCATAAGCAGTGAGGAATGGCGTAGTCAGGGGGGCCAGGGGGTGTGGCTAAGGAGGTAGGTAGGACCCTGTTTTTAGGTTAATAAGAATCTGTTTCTAATGGGGAGGTCACATGTCGAAATTTTATAGACATACCAAGGGTAGTTTGGGGATCACACACAATGAGTGTCTGGGAGGTCAAGTGCAATAACCCTACCAAAAGGATATTGAGTGCAAAGTTGGGCAGTGACAGAGAAACAGATAAAAGAGGAATCAAATAAGGGAAGTTCTGGAGTTAGAATTTACTATGTAGTGGTGGGCTGTCTAGAGCAGAGGGAAGAGATGGGACAGCCTAAAGAATCTCAAGTTACAGCTAAGAAAATCCGTTCCCCCTCCCTTCCTCTTTTCCTCTTCCTCTTTCTTTTCCCCTTCTTCTCTCCCTTTCCTTCCCTTTATTGTCTCTCTGGGTTTTCTTTTTTTCTGATCGAAACCAATCTTTCCTTGTAAATCTAAAAAGAAACAAGCTGGTACACAAACAGTAGCATATGTCCAACATATTTTTTTCTGCTTTCAAGTGGTTGTTTTGGCATCCTGAAGCCACTATAAAAGTATTTCTAAGTCTTGTTAGGCTTTTATGTTCATAAAATGCAACAATTCTGATGGACTTCTCAAATTAAGGCATATTTCTGGCCAATAACAAATTATAGAGTATCAACAAGACTTAGACGCCAATACACATAAAACTTTAAACACAGAGTTTTAGGTTCTTCCCAGTAATTATGAACAGCATCCCAAGACCAGTGGCTAAATCAAGGCAGTTAAATTGCTACTTGGGTAGATTACGTTACTGAACAACCATTGACTAATTTGCTTCTGAAGCAAATTGGTTGCCATTTCATCCAGGAACCATTGTGGGTTGCTTGGACTTTATGAGAAGATCGCATGTCTCCTGCAGGCTAGCCTCATTGACCATGCAGGGCACGGGTTGAACTCTTGTTCTATGTATGCAGTGGGCATCAGTCGCCATGCAGGGCATGTGCTGAGCTTTCATTCCACACAGTGGGACTAGAAGCCCCAGGGCTCTTACGAAGAGGTCGGTAAACAGGTGAAGTACATCAAGTTTGTTCAGGGCACAAACTACCAGACACCATGTGAGTGCTATAAATGAGTTCAGAAAAGAGTCACAGTCCCCAGAGGAACAAAGGAAGGCAAATATAAAAGGAAAAAAAAATCTTAGGTGGACAGAACCTCGTGGTAAAAAGTTGAAAAATGAGAAGGTTAAGACTGGCTTCTTTACTGATTGCACCTGGAAAAGTGTGCTCCTCTAACCCAAGCTCCTTTCCCTAAAATATTTCACCTTCTTTCTTGTTCTCCCGGCCTCTCCCCACCTCCTGCCGCCCACTGGTCTCAACTCAAAGCCTACTGCCCCTAGAAGCTTTCTCTGTCCTTTTTAGGTAGAATTTCAAGTTTCCTTTGGAGAATTCACAAAGCCCCTGGGGGTATATCTTAAACACACCTACAGTGCTGGTGATGTCTGCACGAGGCCACGGGCCAGATTTCTAGCACAAAATAAATTCAAGTGCATTGGCATACTCCAGTAATCCCAGAAGTCGGGAAGCACGGCAAGTTTGCAGCCATCTTAGGCTACGTGAGACCCCATCTCAAAATATAAAATAAAATAATTTATCACTGAGTGGTTCAGAATGACTGATAAATGTTACTTAGCTTTATATTTCTAGACTCCACATTGCACTTGGAAGATGCTGTATCAACTAAAATTGGTTGGAAGTATCTTGGAGGGGAAACAAATTAGGAGAAAATATCTAATAAGTAAATGGCTTTTTACGTAAGGTTCAGAAGCAAATCATGGATGCATAAGCTTGAGAAGAGGAAATAGATGAGATCTCCTGGGTAAACTGGGGCAGAGGGATAAAGGAGAGAGGATAGGGGGATGGGAACATGGTGGTCTAGGAAGGAGTGATTCAGAAGAGCTCTGACAGCAGGGTGGACACTGAGGTGAAGATACACAGACAGCGAGGGACAGACAGACTTTGTTGTTTGTGTCCACGATAAGGAGAAACCACAGTTCGGCAACATCTCCAGAAGTGGATGGGGTAGTGGATGAAGGTTCACGCTGATCTGTATGATAGAGCCGCATGAGAAACAAGTGCAATTTAGAGGCAGTGCTGGCAAGAGACCCAGCAGCCAAGCCCCCGGATGTGTGGCTGGACCCCGGCTGGTCAAGAGTCTGCCATTCACGACCACATACCTAGTTTTGAAGGAATAAGTGATCTTATGAAAACACTTATTCTAGTGAATAAATTTTTTCAGCGGATTCAGTCATCACTCAGAACTCTTTAATTTCTTCAAATTCAAACCACAAACTTCTCCCACACCACTCAACAATATGGCTTTAAAATATAGGAAAGAAGGCAATTTCTGATTAGTTGTTTTAAAATGCTTTTCTGCTGACTGCACAGTGATTAATTTATGCTGTACTAATTAGCATAAATTAGCATAGCCTCATTTTCTACGGTAGGGATCTGGGAGAGAAGATTCCCTACCGTCTTAAAAATCCTGTGACAATAATGCAATTCCTTATTAACTTATAAAGCAGTTCATTAACAAACAAGTTAGACAAAGCTCTTATATAATAATATAATGTTTCTCATTCTCTGAGGAAAAAGGCCCTGGCATATTCACATGTCCAGTTAATAGACAAAATTATCTTTGTAAAAATGTGTTTGTCTTACATATGAGAAGGAGTGCTGAAGTCTCCACCGTTTCTGTGCTCATTCTGCATGAGACCCGCTGAGAGGGTGGACTTCCTCCTCCCTCAGCAGGCTAAAGAGAAGTGTGAGTGCAGCCACAGCAGACAAGGCCTCCACACCCCCTTCGGATGAGCCATTCTTCGTCTCAGTTATTTTCTGGTTCCCATTATGGGAACAGAGTTATCAACATGACATCACTTTCAAGTGATACCCAAACCACTAAGGGGATTCGGTTCATTGGAGGCAGAAAGGAAAAGGGAGAGGGCAGGGCCTAAAGCAAGGAAGAAAGACAAATAACCTAGAGTCACTGGAAGGTAGCCGGCATTCCTCCCTTCCCAGCTCCAAGTCTTGTTCTAAATTGGGAAACCTACATGTCTAAAATGTCAACACTTTCATTTAAAGAATCTGGGAGAGTCCATGGGTCTCGTGGATTTCAATCCCAGAGGGAGGGGTACAGAGGAGCACAGCACATCTCTTTGCTACTAGTTTGCTTTACTCTGGTTGCTAAAAATTATGCTAAATGGTATCACAGATGTTACCTATCTCCCATGCTCCTGAAGTAACTTGTAGACGGGGTTACAAGTGGGTTGAGCATCACCTCAGCCACTCAGAGATAAACAGAGGCCTTGGCACCAAATCCTTATAGCACTCTGACCTCCAAGCACCTAAGGTCTGGTCCCCCAATTGTGTGAAAGATTAGACTGTATTGTATCTCTGAGACCTGAAAGGACAGACAAGAGCATCAGTAAGGAGAGGTAGTTCTGCATTTGAAAGCTTTGAGGTTGCTGCCAAGTGATGGATTCGGCTGCTCTGATAGGCATTCGGAGCACAGATGTGTATCTCACAAGAGGGTGTTCCCAGTTCCCAGGAGAAGAGAGAGGGAAGCTTCTAACCCCAGGATGTGGAGACACCATGTAGACAGGTGATGACAAAACAGGGGCCAGACCTTGATGCAACTTCCCACTGCCCACACGAAGCTCACCATCAAATGTGCCTTACGATAAGATGAAAGACCAAGCCAGGAGAACAGAGCCGGGTCAGGAGCTCTTTATTCAGATACATGCAAACTACTGAGCTGTGGAACAATTTCTGAGGAAGCCAGGAAAGCTCAGAATGAAAACTGTAGGCCAAGAGCATGGACTTCTGCTAACTTCTATTTTCTGTGCACACAAAAGTGATTTTTAAAGTCCTTTTTAGCTGTTTCTACCTTAAAAGAAGAGATGCACATGGCTAGTTTAAAAAAAAATACAAAAACATTTAGCTTTGGAACAAATCTTTGCACAACGGAGAAAACACAAATGAAATTGACAGGAGCCTTGATTCTCATCACCTGCTTGTAGGAAAATCTTTGCCAGTGTATTTAAAGGAAAACCCGAATCTCTCGGAGAGCTGTGCAGCGGAAATGTACCGCTGGCGGCCGTTTTCAGAAGATTTTGGTTTCTGTGCTGGGCTGTCTGCTGATATGCCTGATGGGCCACTCACACTCAGCACCGGGGTAATGACTAGCAAGCGTCATCCTTCACTTCAGCCTGTCCCCATCTTCAGTCACACTGAGTATGAAAAAGGCACCTCCACGAGACTTGACAATCAATGCTATTTTAGGAAACTCTTCAACATTGACAAGAAAATGTCATACGTGGATATAAGACTGTCACTGAGGATGTAAGCGAAGTGTTTTAGTTATCTTGGAGAGAAAGCAACTCCTTATAATCTAAGAAAATGGGTGGTTCTGGCTTGGTGAAAGCATTGGCTACTGGGGGACATGTGTGATAGACACAAAATTCTGCTATGTCGAATTCCCTGGCCCCAGGTACTTAGATAACTACAGTGAATCCTTCTAACAGGACTGATGTTCCCAGCTACAATTAGATCAGGGTGAGTTCCACTGGGAACCTGTTGTTATGATTTGAATTTTAAATATCTGCCAGACCTTCCAAAGCTCACACTGGATGCTTGATCTCCAACTGATGGTCGGTCCACCAGGAAGTGGTACAAGTAGTCAGGAGATGGCCCAAGTTAAAGGGAGGTTACTGGTTACTGGGGGGTATATATATTTCAGCCCTTTCTCATCCCTGTTCACCTATCTCTCTCTCTCTCTTTCTCTCCCTCTCTCTCCCTCTCTCTCTCTCTCCCTCTCCCTCTCTCTCTCCCTCTCTCTCTCTCACACATCCCTGTTCACCTCTCTCTTCCTCTCTCTCTCTCTCTCTCTCTCTCTCTCTCTCTCTCTCTTCTCTTTTCTCTCTCTCTCTTCTCTCTCTCTTCCCCTCTCTCTCTCTCTCTCTCATTTGACCCTGGCACACTGGGCCTCAACAGTTATGTAGTTACAGACATCCCTCACTGTTGTCTTTATGTGCCTGGAACTTTGAGAAGTCACAGCTAAGCACCACCAAGTTTTCACTAGTGCCAGGAAGCCAGCGATACACAGGCAGAGAGGAAGGCGTGAGTTCCATGCCCACAAGAGATGGTTAGTGAATCTTGCTAGTAATTAGTTCTAGAATGTCATCATTACAATACATAAACCACTAACCCATGATCCTAGCTAGCCTCAGGCCTTTGCAAGAATGTCTGTCTACACTGCTAGGAAAAAAAAATTGGCTTTTAAGAAATCATAGGCTGGGGTCGGGTGGAGGTGATGCATGCCTTTAATCCCAGCACTCAGGAGGCAGAGGCAGGCAGATCTCTGTGAGTTTGAGGCCAGCCTGGTCTACAGCATAAGTGCCAGGACAGATTCCAAAACTACTGAGAAACCCTGTCTTAAAAGGAAAAAAAATAGAGAAGAAAGAAAGAAAAAAGAAAAACAAAGAAATCATGAGCTGGAAACCAAAGTTTGAGAACCACAGAGTCTTGTGGCCTTCCTCTCCCTCCATGGGTAGGGATGTGGAAAGATACTTTGGGGGAAGCAACAGGCTGCAAAGGGGTGAACGGTGAGTAGGATGTTGTTTCCTGTTTGATGCTGTTGAGTAATTCAGTGGAGAACTTTGTATAAAGAAACACATCTCACAAGGACAGTGAAGCAAGTCCTGGACAACATTAGTTTGATATTTAGGTTGAATGTTTTTTTTTAAAAAAAAAAAGCAATGATCACATAAAATCACAAGGCCAGTCACCACGAAAGTCTAGTCCTGTTGTGGGGAAAAGAATGATGTCATTGGAGCCCTGAGACTCCTATAAGGGCAGGTTTCTAAAATTACACTCTGGGGTTGGGGCGTCTTGACAGTTAGTTATATGGGGCAGTACAAAACATGAGAACTTGAGAAAGAGATTATAAATTCAGCCCCATAATAAGTCCTGGGATTGGCTATAGTATAAAATATCACATACAAACAGGAGAAGGGAGCCACCTGTATGAAAGCCCATGCACCCCTGTGGTTAGAATGATGAAGAGGCATTCAAACGAGAAGGAAGGGAGCAAAAGCAGAAAACACACTATTGATGAGCTAGATATGAACAGACCATCAGGCCAAAGGGATGAAATGAGCAATGTGTTACTGATTCAGTTTTCAGTGCTGGCCCAGAAGCAGGAAGCGGTGTGATGGGAAACTTCAGTGACATTTGACTTCAGACTCCAAACCAGAGGCCGAAAGTCTGGCAAAGCTAAAGCTTTGGGCTGAATAGCGACATCATGCTTCTTAGGAGAGGAAGTAACCAAGGGAACTGCTACGTGGGGGAAAAACCAGCTAGAGAAACTTGGGTGAGAGCAATGACATCATTATAGACATGGCAGAGCCTCATGCCACCCACACATGACTGTTCATTACCCCTGTAAGACATCCCTGCTGGTGACCAGAGAGCAGAGGAGCAATTCATCCTACAACTCTCAAAGATCTCTGCTCCACTCGCCAGGTAAATGTGTTTTGTCAACCACCAGTAAAGGCTTCCTTCTAACCGATGTCCTTCCTGGGGGTGGCAGATACATTGTTTATACCAAATATTTCAGCTGAATAAATATTAGTGACAAGAGAAAAAGGCCACTATGAATGGAATGTTTCAGTGTTTTGATAGCTACTACGAAGAACTGCTATGAAGTTATGTGTAGGCAGGACAGCTGGATAGACTGTTTGAAATTTAAAATCTGTAAAGAATATAGCTGGAGTCTACTGCCACATTTCTTCATAAAGCCTTGTCAAACTTTAAAAAAATGGTGATCAAAGGTTGGCCATGCCCAGTGGACGTGCCACATACACGCATGTATGGGCGGCACTAACTAGACTTAGTAGATGATTTTTACAAAAGGGAAGAAAGGAAAAATGGGGGGAAATGAAGGACTTTTGGAGGAGGTTTCAAGACAGGGTTTCTCTGTGTAGCCCTGACTGCCCTGGTACTCACTCTGTAGATCAGGTTGGCCTTGAACTCAGAGATCTGTTTGTCTCTGCCTCCTGAGTGCTGGCATCAAAGGTATGTGCCACCACTGCCCTGCAAGACAGGATATTTTATCTGGGAGGAGCTAGAAGAAAAACTGGCATTGAGTATAATCAAAATATGTTGTATGCATGTATGACATTTTCAAAAAATAAATTTAAAATATTATATTAAAAATCTAGATTGACGATAATATTTCAAAACATGGAAATTGAGTTCTTTTAAAAAAGACTTTATCCCTATACCAAAAGATTGATAACTAAATAATACTGCTTCATCAATATATTTTAAGTAAAAATAAAACATTCAAATCCTGTGGCATAACTCAGAGGTGGAGTGTTCACAGCATGTGCAGTGACCTGGGTCAGTCCTCAAGAGTAATATGGACTTGGCTGGAAGTAGAGTTCAAGGACCCAGTGCATGCTGAGATGTACAAAACCCTGTATTCAAAGTTCTATTACCAGAGCTAGAGTGAAAGAGAGCAATACACAAGGCACGGTTACCTCCCAGTTCTGCAAATGAAATAAGACCCTTGTGTTGTACTTTTTATGAAGTTACTTTATCTTTTTACTTGATTGTTCAACACTATCCCAACAACAGCATAAAGGCTCCTATCCTAATATTTTTAATAACCAGGTTGGGCAAGGCTGACTATGTAACAGTAAAGCCTCAGCTTCAGGAGAACAGACTTCAAAAAGTTAAGTAAAACAAACAGAAGCCAGTAACACACACTGCCATCCAGGTTGCCTGTCTGTGTGCACTCACCGACTGTGACTCTACAGTGTCAAAACTGACTTGTATTGTGACTGCTGCTTTCAAAGGGCCTGAGATGACAAAGACAAACAGGGTACCTTGGGAGCAAACGGAAAAGCATGGGAGTCTCCAAAAAAAGGTGTCAGATAGATTGATAGCTACAATTCATGTTAGTCACAAAACTGGGGGGTGACGGTGGCTGGAGAGATGGCTCAGCGGCTAAAAGCACTGTTTTGCTCTTCCAGAAGACCTGGGTTCAGTTCCCAGCACCCACATGACAGCTCACAAACATCTGTAACTCCATTTCCAGAAGATTTGAAGCCTTCATCTGGTCTCTGCTGGCACCAGGAATGCACACGGTACATATACATATACCCAGACAAAAGAGCTACACATGTAAAATAAAAATAAATACATCCTTAAACACACACACACACACACACACACCATCATGGAGATGACACAAGCACTGCAAATTTCTAGTGAACCTCTGGGCAGAAGCAGTGGTGAGAGATCAGAAACGGGGTGGAAGGAACAGAGAGGGTGAATGCGGGGGTGAGAGCAGGGCTGTGATGTGGTGGTTACAGCCAGTACACAGTGCATGCACCACCAAATCCCGTTAATACACACAGTTACTGTGTGATGATAAAAATAAATAAAAAGTACAGTGGGGAAAATAATTATTATCTAGTGCACTTTAAAATACACAAGATTACTAAGCTGCTGTCAACCATCAGAGATACTGGGGGAGTTGAGTGATCAGGTTCAAACCTGATTCCCCAAAAGATGGAAAGGAGTGAACAGAGAGTTAGGCAGGGTACACTTAACCTTGATCTTATGTTTAATACCAGGGCAGATAAGGGAGTTGGTGCTAATACATGGTTGGAAATTGCATGGTTTAAAGAAGCACATCATAGGTAGTGTTTCTTTCTAGGCTAACAGCTGCTATCGAATTTATTAGAGAAATAAAGACATTTTAAAAGCCACACGGAAACCAGGATGGCTACTGGGTGCAGAGGACCGCCCGATCCTCCAACTCATTTATTTGTTTACTTATTTTAAAGAATCTGGCTGGACTGGAAGCAGATACTGCCTAAAAGGAGCAGAGAGTTCAAAGGAACGCACTGTTCCTCCTGCCTTGCTGGCTGTTAGATCCAGGGATGGGTAGTCAGAGCCCTTGAGATCTCTGGAAAAGTGTGGCAACCACCCCAGATTGCTTAGGAGGGTTAGATAGACAAAAGGCAGCAGTGACAGAGGGCAAAGCTCCCACAGTGGGGTGTTGCAGGAAAAGGGGGTGATAGAAGTATTGGTCTCTTCTACTTCCAAGGGGCGAGCTCCCACAAAAAGCATAGGAGAAGCGACCAGAAGTGAGAGGGGGGTGGGAAGTTATGATTTACCAGCTTTCGGGTTTGTGCTGCGGATCACTATGATTTGGATATGGTCTGAATATGTCCCCAAAGGCTCACACTGGAAACTTGGTTCCCACCGTGGCAATGTCAAAAGGCAGTGAAGTCTTTACTAAGAGGAGCGAAGCGTGAGGTAGTTAGGGTTTTAGGGTTAACAGCCACAGGAAAAGTTAATGGAACACTTGATAGATGGCAATGGCAATGGGTTACACTAGAAAGCATTCTTATGAAAAAAAAAAAAAAAAAAAAGGCTGGTCCCCAGTCTCTCTGGCTTCCAGTTCTGCTACATGGGGTAGTCATAGTAGTCTGCACATGTGCTGGCTACTATGGTACCATCCAGTCTGAGGTCCTTACAGAAAGCCAAACAGATGTGGTGGCTTAAATTTGGACTTTCCAACACTGTGAGCTCCCTAAATCTCTTTTCTTTATACACTGATGGCCTCAGGTACTTTGTCATAGCAACAGAAAGTGGGCTGAGACAAGCATAATGAAAGGTGTGGACAGGAGAAATGCTTTCACAACACTGGGAATTCATCTGATACCCCTGAACTGCTCACATACAAATCGTTAAAATGGTAAATATTGTGCCACTTACGTTTTACCAGAGTAATAAAACAAAAAGCCTTCTTTGACCAGAGACCATGAAGACTTAGATGTGAATTCCAGATTCGTTCATTTGGGCTATCTTCCTACACAGACAGGAGCCTTGCTACTGACCACAAGCAGTCGGGCCTGGGCAAGAGGGTGGCAGAGGACTTGGCATGGAAACCAAGTGTGAGACAAGTGACAAGGGTGGGAACTAGGAAGAATTCAGCTCTGGCATAACTCACTGCCAAAATAATTTCCTAAATATGGATTGACGGACTTTAGGAGACATGTGTTCCTACTGCTGGGGACAGGAGAAGCTGCTCTGTCTTTGGTAAGGGCACTGAAGCATGGGGTGACTTTTAATGACCTTTAAGTTCCCTCCCAAAAGGGCAAGCATGGGATGTTTATTCCTCTGCCTTGATCTCCTAGAACCACAGGACATTTTCAGAAATGAGGAAGAGTGAGGGAGACCGAGGGGAGAGGGACTCAGGTGATTAAGCCACCCCATCTCCTCTTGGTGAAGAACGGTGGGCCGTTACAGAGGAAGCAATAAGAGGACAGACACCTTAGCCATGAGAATTGCCAAGCATGAGAGCCATCTGGTCATACACGCGTGGGACTGGTTTCCCAGAAAGGACCATTTAGGTATCTTGGAAAAATCTAAACGCCTGGGGGAGGGGGGGACACATTCCAGTAACCCAGCACTGGGGGGCAGACATTTCCCTGGAGATCTTCGGCCATTGAGCTCCTGCTTGCCTAGCTCCAGACAAGAAAGAGACTGTGTCAAAAAGAGGAAAGTGGTGGGCAGAACCTGAGGAAGTGTATCTGAGGTTGTCCTCTGGGGAGAGAGAGAGAGAGAGAGAGAGAGAACAGTGCTTATTTAAAACTATTCTTTCTTGCCTGGGACTCCGTGCTCAGGAGGTTGACATGGCAGAATTTCGTGTTCCAGGTCAGCCTGGACTACAGAGTGAGCTCCAGGCCAACCTGAGATAAGATATATTAAGAGACCCTACCCCTCCCAACGCCCCCCCCATCACTTTATAGTGAATAAAAAGCTTTCCCAGTCCCACCCAGATGAACTGGGCACTCGTGCCACATCTTTGCTAACTCACAGGCAGATCTCCAGACACAATATATTATGGTGGCTCTGACAAAGGGACCAGAGCCTGATGGCGAGAAGGTGACTTTCCCCCTAGGCATCCAGGAGTGTTTAGCCCACTGAGATGAAATTTACAAAAGGTAACTGAATGATGAGAAAGAGTTATATAACTTCTTCCGCCAGAATAATTTCCTTCTCATTTTCAGGCAGACAAGCCCTGGCCACACGGTCTTTGCACTCCATCATTCTCCTGCAGTCGAGCAGGGGCCATTAAGCTAGGTAAAAAGATGAATTGCTGGAGATGATTACGCTTGCCTCCAGCAGCCCAGGAAATGTACTCAAGAACAATAAAAATATCCGATGACCTGTCAGGGAGATGCTTATGCAAATGAGAACATCACCATTCTGCTTGGGCTTGTTCACCGAAAGCCCATCATGAAATATAGATGGAAAAGCTGTAGCAATGCGAATAAGAAACTGGTTTCAGATTAGAATATGCTAGAAATGAAAATTCAGGTCCAAATGCCTAATTCAGCTATGAGAGAAGACCATGATGGACACATATCAGTGCCCAAGCTTGCTTCATTTGGAAACAATAACTCCATGAGATGAGATGACAGTTCTCGTCCTCATGAATGATACTACTGGGTGCTGAAAAGTCTTCATAATCCTCAGATGTAAAATACGTTGTAAATCTACATCAACAGAACCTTCTGCTCTTAAAGAGTGAATGATATTTCTGAATCCAAATGCAGTAACCTTCAAGGGATCCGGGAGCTAAGAAAGAAAGGAAGGAAGGAGGGAGGGAGGCAGGGAGGGAGGGAGGGAGGGAGGGAGGGAGGGAGGGAGGGAGGGAGGGAGGAAGGAAGGAAGGTAGGTAACGTTGGAAAGCCAAGCAGCAAACTCCTTGTGGGAAGTGGAACCGAGCTCAGGCACTTGGCGGCCCAGCCTCCTCCTCTTGGAGCTGGACAGGAAAGAGCCTTAAACCAGGCGGTGGTGGCGCACACCTTTAATCCCAGCACTCAGGAGGCAGAGGCAGATGGATGTCTGTGAGTTCGAAGCCAGCCTGGTCTACAAGAGCTAGTTCCAGCACAGGCTCCAAAGCTACAGAGAAACCCTGTCTCGAAAAACAAAACAAAAAAAAAAAAAAAAAAAGAACCTTAAGGAAAAGCCAGGCTTTGTCTTCCGGGGTGCTTTGTCAGTCGTGGTCCTTACCACAGCTTCCCTGGGGCTTGGGCTTGCCCTTTGCAAAAATACGGATACCAGCACCCATCTCAGAGGGGTGTGGTGAGGATTTTAATGAGCTCCAGCTTATAAAGTTCTTAGCCCAGTGCCTGGCAGGTAACCAAGGCCTCACTTAACACAAGTCAGTTGCTGTCAGATGAGACACCCACCTGCCAAATCCACTTGAATCTCTAACAGTATGACAGAAAATCCACTTGACTTTCTAACAGTGTGATAGAAGGAACTTGCCACTTGCCCCCTCCAGTATGCCTCCCCCACCTAGTCTCCCCACTTCCATAAGCTGTTAATATCAGAAACTTAGGAATTAACACTCCCATACACACCTTTATTGAAATCAAGTTCTTTTCTCATACAGTATATGATATCCTGATTACAGTGTCCCCTCTACTCCTCCCCTCCCACCCAGATCCACTCCCTTTCTATCTCTCATTTGAAAGGAATAGCCTAAGAGATAACAATATAACAAAATAAAATATAATAAGATAAAACCAAAAAAAATCACATTGAAGTTAGACAAATCAACAGAAAGAAAAGAGCCCCCAAGAAGGCACAAGAATCAGAGATCCACTCGTTCACACTCAGAAGTCCCATAAAAATACTAAATTGAAAGCTATAATATCCCCAATAATTCTTTAGCAAATTCTGCAGGCTCTACCTCACATACACACTATAACCACACTCCTTTCCGTTGCCTCCAGCTCCCACACAGTCCCAACCACCACATCCCCTGAGTGTCCGAGAGCTCTCCCACGGTTTCCTAGCTTGCCTGCTTCCTTCTTGTCCCATTAAGAACCTGTTCTCCACTCAACAGTCACAAAAACCACTCCACAACATTCAGAACTCCCCGCGGTTTGCCCTGCCAGGCAGAGCGAAGGCTCCAGTGCTTGTACAAGCCAGAGAATCCCTCTGGGCTGTGGCTGCTCCTCTCTCCGTGTCCCCCAGCCCCTGTCCACAGGCCCCATTGCTCATTCTTCTCTGACCATACTGGTTTTGCTTCACGATGCTTAGTATCACGTGGCATCGTGTTACTTCTTCACTTCTCCCCACTGCAGCTTTCCTGAGGAGAGTCCCTCAAGGGTAGGAACTTAGCCTTTTTATGGTCACCACATCTGATAAAAACAGGGCACATGGTCTGTGCTGTGACCACAGTGAACGACTGGTGGTAAATGCTTCATTCTAAGAAATAAAGTGTAGAAACAAAAATAAATTCACTTCTGTTTCCAAATGGCTGGAAGAGGTTTTATATAATATAAAATTAACCTGCAGACTTTGAATTTGAATTTGTGGGTAAGACACTTGTTGCATGGCATGAGGATCTCAACATGATCTAAAGAATCATGTCAAAAGCTGGGCACAGTGGTGCACATGCTAGTCATCCCAACACTTGGGTGGCAGAGCCAGGTGGATCCTTGCCAGCAGAGTACCAGTGAGTACCAGTGAGTACCGTGGACAGCAAGAAACCCTATCTCGGAAAGAAAAAAAAAATTCAAAAGGTTTATGCTCTGGCCTTCTACAAACGTGCACAAATAAAATGAAATGCTCAAGTCTTTGAGTGGTTAACCTGATAAGGCATGCTAACATAAATGATAAAATAGCAACCCATCACTAAAAGCTGCCCTACGCACAGTATGCAATACCTTACAAGGACTGGCATCATGGGCCTCAGTAAACACCTTCTGAGACATTGTTATTCCCATTAAGGTGGGAAGGCTACGCTTGCAGTCAGTGATTGCACATGGGAGGTCTGCCTATAAAGACAAAGCTTCACAGTGACAGAAAGCTATCCAGAAAACCGTGCTTTATAATAATGCCCCTTCTCTGCAGGGTTCTTGCTTTTTTTTGTACTTTTCTGAAAATGAGATACATATTATAAATATTATTTTGAAAGTTCTTAATACAAATCTTTCAAATCTTTTTTCTTTTGTCTTTTTTTTTCTCCAAGACAGGGTTTCTCTGTAGCTTTGGCTGTCCTGGAATTCACTCTGTAGACCAGGCTGGCCTCAGACTCACAGAAATTCCCCTGCCTCTGCCTCCCGAGTGCTGGGATTAAAGACGTGTGCCACCACCACCCGGTTCTTAGTACAAATCTTAATAAAATTTGTAAAATATGGCATATATATACATTTCTCCTTTTAATTAACAACACAATTTTTAAAAACTCTAAAAAGAAATGATGAATTTGGGATTATCAACATATTCAGGGGTGTGTGTGTGTGTTTGCATGCACATCTGTTTAAAACAAGGAAAATATCACCATATAACCCAAGCCAGTCCAGAACTTCAGATTCTCCTACCTCAGCCTGTAGGAGTTAAAGGTGTATGCCATCACTCTCAGCTTCATATATTTTTATAAAACCATATTCTAGGAGGTCTGAAGGGATGGCTCAGCAGTTAATAGCACTGGTGGCTCTTCCAGAGGACCAGCATTTGGTTCCTGACACCCATGTCAGACAGCTCAAAAACTCCTTTAACTACAGTTACAGGTGACTCAATGCCTCTCTTTTGGCTTCTGCAGACACCCATTATATTAATCAGGGATCTCTAAAGCAGTGTTTCCCAACCTGTGAGCCATGACCCTTTCACAGGGATCGCACATCAGATATCCTGCATATCAGATATTTACATTACAGTTCGTAACAGTAGCTAAATTATAGTTATGAAGTAGGAATGAAATAATTTTACGGTTGGGGTCTCCACAATTTGAAACTGTAAGCAAACCACTGCAATTAAATGCTTTCTTTATTAAGAATTGCCACAATCATGGCGTGTCTCCACAGCAATAAAACCCTAACTAAGACAATGCATGCCTTTACCTTAATTCTTCTCATTGCTCAAATGTGGTCCTGTGGAAACTGAGGTGCCACAGTGGGGAGGGAGAGAGAATGGGGAAGCTCACGGGAAGCAAGCTGTGGTTGTGTGTGCCTGCAATCCCAGCACTCTGGAGGCCAAGGCAGGAGGACTGCCAAGAGTTCAAGGCCGTGTTGGTCTACACAGCAAATACCAGTTCAACTATATACCAAGACTTTGTCTCAAAGAACAAAACAACCCCACCTCACTCATATGAAGAAATATTCTGGGGCCAAAAGGCATCCTCTAGATGACTATAGACTCTAACGTGGATTAAAAGGGAAAATAGATAAAGAAAATGAAACCTTTTTATAATTGTTCTTGATTGTTATCTGGTGGGGGACAATTCTGCATTCTGTCAATCATGTTTTAAATAAATGCTGATTGGCCAGGCAGGAAGTATAGGCGGGAAAACCAGACAGTAAGTAGATGTGAGAACAGGAGAATTCTGGGAAGCAGGAAGCTCCCTTGGCATTCCTGCGCAGTCCATCTAAGAAGCAGGATGTAAGCAGCCCCGCTGAGAAAAGGTACCGGCCATGTGGCTAACATAGATAAGAACCGTGGGTTAATATAAGTTACAAGAGCTAGCAAGAAGACTGAGCTAGTGGGCCAATCAGTTTATAACCTAATGTAGACTCTTTGTGTGATTATCTTTGGGGCTTGCCAGCTGTGGGGTACCGGGCAGGACAGAAACCTCAACAAGCAGGCCCACATGCTACAGTTATCTATTATATGTCATATATATCGTGTGTGTGTGTGTGTGTGTGTGTGTGTGTGTGTGTGTGTGTGTGTGTGTATAATATTGGTTTTTCGAGAGAGGGGTTTTCTGTAGCTTTGGAGCCTGGCCTGGAACTAGCTCTTGTAGACAGGCAGGAATTCACAGAGATCCGCTTGCCTCTGCCTCCTGAGTGCTGGGATTAAACCACCTGGTTCTGTTATATAGCTTATATCTATTTAGCTAAGAGAAAGCCATGTTAAATACTATTGGTCCACACATTTCTGTTCTCTGAAGACAAAATCTGGAAAAGATATGGATAGTTTATATATTGGGCTTTTCATGGGGGGTGGATACAGGGTTAGAGGTACTCATAAGTTATTTAGTTTGGGTGCTTGGGGCTGAACACAAGTCTTCTATTTTTTTTTTTTTTAGCTTCAAGCATTCAACAAAGGGAAACACACAAGACCAGGGGTGAAGGAGACTGACCTCAGGCCTCTTTTTAACTGAGTTGGAGCAGTCTGGTTCTACAAGCCTCTTTGCCTGTGCCTTGGATAGCACGGAGCTATAGTAGACATTAAATCTAGGACTGGAGAATTTGTCAGATGATGGGGGAAAAAAGAAAAGGCTTACCATTTTAAATTTAAAGGGTTTAAATTCATAGCTCTGAATTAGGGTATCATCGTGATCTGGACTGGAAACTTCATTTTGGGGTTTGGAGTTTAGTTTGGTTTCGCTTGGTTTGATTTGGTTGGAAACCACATAATAGGAAAAAGAGCCGAGACCCAGAAAGGTAACTACCTGGATTCCAGTCCTGTATCTGCCACTATGAGCAGCGCAGGTAGGGACTGCTCATTCATTCTTCGGCCTACAGTAACTGAAGACGCGTGCCCTTGAGACTCCCGGCAGTACTGTGGATCCTCTAGGAATCTCTAATCAAGTCCAACAGTACAAAAAAAAAAAAAAATGGCACGTGAATGATAGATGTGAGCCACAAATGTTAATTCAAAAAGTTTGAGATTTTACTTTATGCATAGAGTGATTTTCCCCAAATATGTATGTGTGTGTGCACCATGTGTGTGCCTGATGTCTACAGAGGTCATAAGAGGATGTCAGATATCTGGAACTGGAGTTATGGATGGTTGTGAGCCACTGTGTAGGTGCTGGGAACCAACCCTGGGTCCTCTGTAAGAGCAGCAAGCCAATTCTCCAGCCCCTTAAATTTAATTTTAAGGCTTCTAATAGTGGCATTAAAAAGTTTTTAAACTTGATTATTTCCAATTTATCATACTGTTTTTGGTTCAAGAGTGACTACCTTCTATGACTTCAATATGTAACTACTACCGAGGACAGAGTTCAAATTTTTTCCCTCATTGTAATATTTCAGAAATTGGTATAATTTGAGTTTACAACTTCGAAATTTACAGTAAATCATCAAGCTGACACCTTGTCCTAATTCCAGCTATCCACATTTCAGGTGCTCTAAGGACACAAGCTCAGACAGTGTAGGCTTAGAGGAGTCTAACGTGCCCCAGACACAGCCTTTCTAGCCTATCTTCCTTGTAGGAATCTACTTAAAAGCACTGAAGGTCTTCATAAAAGGTCGAGGCCCACATGTTCTGGGGGATAAGCAGGGAAAAGTGACGTCAAGAAAAGAACTTGGCTTTGGACAGGAATTTCCAGTAGTAACATACAAAGGGACACAGTGTGGTTGTCAGAGCTCCCGGGGAGATGGGTGGGCAAAGTGCTTGTGGCGTAAGCATAAGGCCCTGAGCTTGATCCTCAGCACCCACATAAAAGCCAGGCACAGCGGCACGTGCTTCGGTCGCTATGCTGCAGAGGTGGAGAAAGGTCGATGTCTGAGGGTGGCTGACTAGCCGGGGTAGCAGATTAGTGAGTTCCAGCTTCAGTTAGAATATGTAT
>JAQHUG010000035.1:8791842-8808233 GCA_028555095.1 Dicrostonyx torquatus
TTAAATAGAAATGACACATCCCACCTTCACGCCTGACTCACAAAACATAACCACACAATCTTCCACTTCCTTCTTCCCTTAGACCAAGCACAAGGTCCATCCGAAGGATTTTTGTGGCCCTGAGAACAATGGAGCCAGGAGGGCAGGGGCTCCTAAAATTGGGATCCAAAGAGCACCACTGACTCTGTGGGTAGGATTCGGGAGCTCCAGAAGTTGAGTGAGGAAAGATAGCATCTTTATTTCCATTAAGCTTCAAGTCAGCATCCTGCTCAGTGATGGATAAAGGCAAGGAAGCGCTGTGGAATTAGCAGACCTTGTCATATGCAGAAATCACACGTGTTCCCACAGCACACTTTAATTCCCACGTATCCTAAAATAGCACTTGCTCAAAATGACAGTCGTTATTAAGCCTGCCTAAGACCTTCGTTGTTAAACAAATGAATAAGGAAACACATATCTTACTATATACCACAAGATTTTAAAAATATTTTTATTTTTGGCATTTTAGTAAAATAGGTTCCTAAATTTTAATCCTGGAAACATTGGCTTCTTTTTGCTTGTTTATTTTAAAATGTCATCCTGATAAAAATAAATAAATAAATGAAATGTCATTCTGAGAAGCAATCTAAGGGAGTCCATGTTGCATTTGTATTAGTGAAAAGATGGCTTGTCCCCAAACCATGGCAACTTCCATCCACCTGGTCACGCTGGACCACTGAGACCTGAGGCTGCTTCCTTCAGCTCTGAGCCCATCCTGACTAACGTCCATGTGAAATGCAGCTTCAGGTCACTGCCCCATGGGTCCTACTTCAAGCACTTATGCTCTAGAAAGAAGGGAATTCGCATGGTAGTGCATGCCTACAATCTCTCAGCAATCCAGAGCTGGCGGCAGGAAGAGCTCAAAGTCATACTTACTTAGCTATATAGTAAATCTGAGGCCAGTTTGGGCTACATGCAATTCTGTTTCAAAAAAAAAAAAAAGAGAGAGAATATAGAAATGAATAATATAATGTAATAATGTGCTCCTCAGTTCTACCATCCCTACAATTATGCTAATCAATTTATTTTCCTATCAGTAATGGCATCTGGCCTTTGCAGAATAAATTATTGGCTTTCACATTCTGCTATATAATACCTAGCTCACACATTTGTTCTGTAGACTAATTATTGTTTGAGTGTTTAAACACAATGGCTCTGCAGAAGCAATGGCATTATAATGTGTTGGGACATTCTAGTATTGTAATTAGTACTAATTAGATTCTTTTCAACAGCTTGTTGAATCTACAAATGACTGCATATAAGGTATTCCGCTTTCCTTGTTCACCATGAAAGAATTAGGCACTAGAAACCTTTTAAGTAACTATTCTCAAGGTTCGACACCAACCACTCCCCTAAAGCCAGGAAGGGCATTAGGAAGACACCTTTGTAGAAACTGCCAAGCCTTTGCAGGGCTACGCCAGGAGCCAGCTCATGTTGGGTGGCCAGAAGTGCTTTGGATTTCCCCTACCAATCTCGAAACTGGCGATCCCCTATTGTGGTTGAATCAGCCATCATAGGAGTGACCCCTCTCCATCCTTCCCTTCCTTCTGACCTCACTCCCTTTCTTCTTCCTTTCTCCCATTCTCTCCCCATCACTTGCCTGAGACTTCTTTGTATCTCACCAGGCATTAATGCTATCCACATTTTATACATTAGAACCTGGTCCATCTGGTCCATAGATTAAAAATTTGCAAAATATTCAGTTTCAGACTCAACAAGTGCTCAGGAGAGTGACATGTGTGTTTTTCACATTTGACAGCTCCATTAATTAGCCATTTATGCCTTGCTCTTCAAATATATTCTTTATAATGAAGAAGTTGGATAATGTCATCATTTTCATTACAGAAAAAAAAGGCCTGAAATTCTTCTTTTACCTGTTTGTAAATTTCACAATGTTTTACTAGCATTTTGGATAAATTTTAGTTTCTGGATTAAGCTATTTATGATCTACCACATCTAGTAAAAATATTCATCTCAAAAAATAGTAGACCAGGGGCTGGAGAGATGCCTCAGTGGTTAAGAGTGCTTGCTGAGCAAATGTGAGGCCTTGAGTCTGAATCCCTGAATTTGTGTACATATGCAGGGCCTGTTCCTGGGGTTGCTGGTTGTCAGTCTAGGCAAAAACACATAAGCTCCCAGATCAGGGAGAGACTCTCCCTCCAAGGAATGAGGTGGAGAGTGATGGAAAAGAACAGCCAATGTGCTTGGACTGGTTAGGTTTTAACAAACTAGAGTCACCTAAGAAGAGAGACCTCAGCTGAGGAATTGCTTCCATCAGATGAGCTTGGGGGTACGTCTGTAAAACATTTTCTTAATTGCTAAATGATCTCAGGAGGGCCCAGCCCGGTGTGGGCAGGGCCACCACTGGGCAAGTGGTCCTCGGTTGTGTAAGGAAGCAGTCTGAGCAAGCAATTGGAAAGCAAGTCAGTAGACAGTACTCTTCCATAGTCTGTGCTTCAGCTCCCACCTCCAGGGTTCTGCTCTGAGTTTCTGCCTCGACTCCCCTGAGTGAAGGCCCAATATTGAGCCATGTAAGAGATAAATCCTTTCCTCCCCAAGTTGCTTTTGCTCATGATACCACTGCAACAGAAAGCAAAATACAACACCCCCTTGCCTTCATGCCCACCCATCTATGTACACACACATCCACGTATACACTCATACACATACACACACATCCACGTACACACACATCCACGTACACACACATCCACGTACACACACAGTACACTCGCCCGTGCAAATGTACATACACATCTACAGTTTGTTTAAATAAAAAGCCAGATCATTTAGAATTGAGAAGTAAAACCAAAAGCTCAAAATGTAAATGTCTTAACTTCTACCCTGGAAAAAGTCACAGGAATGAATTTCTACAAGACAGTCTCAGAAATCTAGAAGAACACTAGCTATCCCATTTCTTTTTCTCTGCGACATTTACTTGCTGGGCACACAGCAGGCACTTAATAAATGTCAGCTTTTACTATTGCCATTATCATGCCACACATGGAGAGTTATTCTTAATTAAGAAATGACATGTCAGTTGGTTTGCATAGGTCTTAGTCATGCTCCAAAATTCTTATTTACTTTTAAATTTAAACAGGACATTTCAATTCTTGTTATTCATTTAATCCTTCTCTACAACACAGCCATTTTAAATATTTATACTCCAGATACTACACATTCGCCATTGTTGCTAATAAGATCTATCATTATTCTAACGCTAAGCTTGTGCTTCTTTGCTTGGGCAATTACTCAGACATATCATCTCACACATTCAGCATGACTTGCATAGGAAATAATTCTTTAAACAAACACATTCAGTCCAAATTTGGAAAACGCTCTGGATTCTTTTGAGCAAAACACAGAAATTGTTCCTTGCCCTGTGTGAGTCCCAGAGTCAAGGGGACCTGACCACTACAAATGACAACCTTTCAAAAGAGAATCCATGTTTTGTCTTCATCTCTCAACTGACCCCACTCATCTGCCCAGACCCAGATCAACCCTGGGTCCTCAACAGCGGACAGAGAAGGCTGCCAGCAGATGGGTACAGCTTCCTCCTCCCCAGAGGTTCCAACAGGGAACAGAAACAGAGAAGTCTTGTAATCTTCCAAAATACTGGCAACTGAAAGTATGCTTTTCTAGTTTTCATTTCTCTTCTTCCTGTCATATGGAACATGTTCCTCATTGCTACCTTAATGTTGCTGCTAAATTTATCACACCTGGAAATCCCGAGTGTCTCTCTCCCTCTCTCTCCCTCTATAGTTATGGACATTTTTCCATTTCTTCAATTTGCCTAGTAATTTTCCAATGGATGTTGAGCTTCACGGGTCGCACGTGTTGAAAGGGTGAAGGGTTGAGTCCTCTAAGGAACCTGGCATTTGATCGGGCCTCCAGTTAAATTATTCAGACTGAGCTGGATTCTTCTTTACTCTGCTTCTGATCTTGCATTAGCACAGGTCCAAAGGTCCAGAGTGGCCTATGGTTCAGGGCTCATTTTTGTCACCAAGGACTCTGTCCAGTGCCTGTCTATTACATGATCCTTCTCCCTTGCCAAGATGGGAGCATGAGAAAATTGTCTGGCCCTATAAATCCATAAGCACATGGTCTTCTGTGCTAGAAAACAGCTTTCTATGGTTTCTTTGGTAATTTGTCTCCTTTATGTTCTTTATTCTCTAGGCAAATGTTAAAACTCTCATTGGCTTTTTAAATACTGTCTCCTTCACCTTTCTATCTTTTGATATCTGTACTGTTATTTGAAATATTTCAACTTTATTATCCAAGAATCAGTAAAATTGATTTTTGATCACAGGGGTTTTTTATTTTTAAGAGTTCTTTCTTTTTTAAAGTTCTTTTGTTATGCATGTGTATGGTGCGGGGGTAGGGACGGCTCACACTCATGCACATGCCCGGCTGCCATGATGTGTGTGTGGCAGTCCAAGGACAATTTTGTAGAAAGTCATTACAGATTTTTAATTTTTCTCCTTTCTTTCTCTCATGGAGCTAAGATTCATCAGTAAAGAATCATGGCCCAGACACTGACCTACGGGCTGCAAATGTCACAGTGAAGCAAAACCCTGTTTTCCCGGTGCACACACTCAAGTGATGCTAGGAGAGCAATGGACAAGAACCTCCCTCCTATCAAGTCTCTCCCACTTCTCACTATTCCAAACACACCAGCACACCACCCTTCTGCAGCCCCTGCAAGTCCCTCCCTTTCTTCCCATTCTATGGGAATCCAACAGGCTCTCACCCTAGTTTTCTGGTAGTCAGCAGCTATGATCTTAAACACCACATCTAACATACACCTCTTCCCCCACCCTAGCACTATCCTGGATCCTGTCATAAGCCCCTCTTATTCCTTTCATGACCTTTATCAACTAGGTAATTGTAGTGAAATTCCATTTGTATTTTAATAAATAAAGCTTGCCTGAAGATCAGAGAGTAAGACAGCCCCACTGGTCAGCCTTACAGACCAGGCAGTGGTGACACACACCTCTAATCCCATAGCCACACTAGTTTGCCATAGAAACTGGGAGGTAGTGGTGCATGCCTTTAAGCCCAGCCCTACAGAAGAATATAAAACAGGATGAGACAGCTCTCAGACATAGTCTCATTCTGAGATTTCTGGAAGCAGGATCACCATTTCAGACTGAGGTAGAGGTAAGAGCCACTGGGTGGCTGTTTTGCTTTTCTGACCTTCTGGTTGAACCCCAATATTTGTCTCTGGGTTTTCATTAATCGTGCTACAGGTAATCTTATTTACCTACCCAATTACCACTTCCTTCTTGTAACTCCACCTGATTTTGTTCAGGAATCCCGTGACCACACTGCAAACCATGGGCTTCAGCCAAGCACTAAGGCAGGAATGTTCCCGTTTGGCCGGGCTAGACAGCCATGCTAATTCAACACTCTTGCCAGTGATGACTTAGGAAGGAATGTGTGACTTGCTCTGACCAGTGGGGCTGTAAGTAAAGTCTGTTAGAAGACAGACTTGAAGACTTTGCAGTCTCCCATGAATTAATGAGTCCTAGCAACGAGCATCATGGCTCCCTGCATTATGGAAAGAGAGGCAACTACACATGTTGGCAACCAGTCTTCCAGTGGAGAACCCAGTGCTGTCTGTCTGTACGCCTGACTCCAGGACTGACTCTCAGACTGATCTAGAGATTGCTCCTCTCCGCTGTAGAAAATACAGAAGAATGTGTGGAATTGCACTATGAACAAACTCCAGACAATGGAAAACTCCATCTGTTAAGCAGACAATTGGCAAGAAAAGAAGACTTAGCGGAAAACATTAGCATACAAGAGGCTTGAAAGAAGACATGTTTAAGTATATAAGACATCAGGGATTAAAACCACAAGGAAATATGAAGAAATCATTACAAAATATGAGATTAGGTCTACTTGTGGGACTCCTAAGACTGGGAGCAGGGGCTGTCCCTAATGCTTTGGCTGGCTCTTGGCAACCTATTCCTCATCCTGGATTGCCTTGTCCAGTCTTAATACAAGAGGAGGTGCTTAGCCTTACAACTTGATATGCTTTGTTGATACCCAAGGGAGGCAGAGGAGTGGATTGGGGAGGTGAGGGAAGCGAATGGGAGAAGAGGGAGGGGAAAATGCAGTCAGGATGTTAAATAAATAAATAAATAAATAAATAAATAAATAAAATTTTGAGAGTCTGATATTAGTGGCCTGGTAGAGTGTGACTGAGCAGTCCTAGATAACCCATGTGTGGTCCCTTCTGGAATCTAGGATGACTGAGACTTCCCTAATCATTAGAATATAGCAGAATAATGAGATAAAGCACATCACAGGGAATGCATCCACAGTCACAGAGCAAAGAGATGAACACCGATACTCAATTCACCTTTTCGTCAGGCCAGCATTCAAGCCGAGTCTTCCCTCTTCAACCAAAGCTTCCTATAAACACTGAGAGACACTCAGAGATGCGCTCCCATAGCGATACTAAATCCAGCCAAGTTGCTAATGCAGATCACCCATTGTAAGGCCTCAGCCATATGTGACGGCTATTTTTAGTGCCAACTTGACTGAACTGATTGGAATTATCTAAAACCCAAGCATCTGGGTTCACCTGTGAGGGTTTTTTTTTTCTTAATTAAATCATTTGAAGAAGTATTTAATCCTATTTTTGGATCTTTGAGGTGAGAAGATACATCTATAATCCAGATCTTTTGAGGAGGGAAAATACGCCTTGAATCTGGGCCACACCTTGTGCTGGCAGCCTATATAAAGGGCAGGGAGGAAGGAAGCTTGCTCCCTCTTTGCCTGGTTGCTCTTGCTTTCACTGGGAAGAGCCTACTTCTTCGGGATTCTGGCATAGACTGGACCAGTTGATGCATCTAACCTTGTGAACTGATTCTTGAAACTTCCACTGGTAGACAGTCATTGTTGGACTAGCTGGAAAATACCCTGCTAGACATTCCAATAGATTCCCTTTAGATGATTGATAGATAGATAGATAGATAGATAGATAGATAGATAGATAGATAGATAGATGATTGATAGATAGATAGACAGATAGATAGATGATAGATAGATAGACAGACAGACAGACAGATACTATAATTTCTGTTCCTCTAGAGAACCCTAACACATCATAAGAAGTCCTAGCAGCTTCTAGGACCTCAAGCATTCTAGCAAACTCTGGTTTACAATTTTAAAAGTCTGGTGCTCTACTAAAGTGACCACACAAAAATGTACCTGGAGAGAAAGAACTCCTCAGCCAATCACCAGCTGACACGCCTGCTAAACGAAGCCACTAGAATAAGCACCCATGAAGGCAACCAGAACCACCTAGCTGGATCAAGTTGAGATAGCAGAATTGTAAGCAAATAAATATAAGTGCCATTATCTTTAAGGTGGTTTGCTTGGGGGGGGGGGCAATAGTCGGCTGAAGATAGTGGCTGCTTTTGGAGAGATGAAGGCACATGGAGACTTCCGCAATGGCCAGTGTGGTCCTTCCTTCAACCTGGGTGATGGCTGCAAGCTTGAGACTCAAAATGACTTGCTGAGCTATGCGTCTGCTCTGTGTGGTTTTCTACATCTGTGTTTTATTTTAAAATAAAAATAGTGTTTAAGAAGGAAAGGGAAATAAATGTCCACGTGGCTTGGCAAAGAGAAATAGGCTTTTCTTCCAAAATTCCTTCAAACCTTTTAAGCACCATTCCTGGGATCCTAGCAAAAAGAACTATTCTTTAATTCTGACCTCATAGACTCATTCCATACATCAAGCAAGAAATATAAGCTTCTTCATGTCCTGGCAATTTGCAAAACAGAATTAATTGCTTTCGTCTTGCTAAACCTTTTATTTTTCCTAAGTGAGAAAAACCACGCAGTACCAAAGAAAGGGCACTTTCAAAAGCTGGCTCACATTCTTCCTATTGGCAGCAATGTGCTATTTTTCTTTTTTAAATGCATTTCCCAGTTTCAGAGAACAAAATCTGTGTTGCATTTGTGTGAGCGCTTGTGTGTGTGTGTGCGCGCGCACATGTATGTGTCTGTGCGTACGCATGTGTGTACGTGTGTCTGTATGTGCATGTGTGTATTGTGTCTGTATGTGTATATGTGCATCCACGTGTGCATGTGTGGGTTTCTGTGTGTGTGTATGTGTGTCTGTGTGTCTGAATGTGTGTGAGCTTGTGTCTGTGTGTCTGCTGCATTTTAGTTTAAAACTATGAGACTCTTAGCCTTCATGTCCTAAAAAGGCTTTCTAAAAAGGCCTTCAACAGACTGCGCCAGATGAATTGTGCTTTATTCTTGTCTTCCTGTCCGTTCTCCCCCATTCTCCTCATCCATTTCCCATTGCATATTGTTGCCGCTCACACTTCACTTCTTAGAGAGACAATACCTCACTTTGCTAACAGCAAAGTAATCAAAGTTTCTGTTTAGGAGATTAAAATTCACCGCCATAATTCACACTGCATATTTTATAAAGCTTTCACAGTATGTGTATTTTAATTAAATTCTAAATTCCTGCTAAACTTGTGTTCCTTCTGCTGCATCTTCCACCTGTGAGCTCAGTCAGATGCTTCCAAAGATTACAATCGAGTAAAACTACCATCAGTTCACAGTTCTCAGGAAAAATCAAATAATTGGGGCTGGGGATGGAGCTCAGTTGCCAGAGTGCTTTCCTGGCCTTCAGGGCGCTCTGGGTTCTACCCATAGCACCTCACAAACCTGACCGGGAGGTCAGCACTTGGCTGGTAGAGGCAGGAGGATCAGAAGTTTAAGTTATCGAAACACAGAGTTCAAAGTCAGCCTGAATACATGAAACCCTGACTTAATATAGAAACAATCAAATAATAAAATATGGTATTGTCATCTTGGTAGTTATGACTACTAGAAACCCTTGTCCATGTGGTCCTCTCATAATCAATGTCTACATAAAGGGAAATGCTTTATTAAGACCAGGACTTATGGATCTCTGTGAGTTCGAGGTCTACAAAACGAGTTCCAGGAGTTCCAGGGCTACACAGAGAACCTTGCATTGGAAAAAAAAAAAGGTTTTAAACTGATGTATTTATGTCAGTATGTGTGAGTGTCATGTGGATGCACCTGGTGCAGCATCCTTTTGGATGTCAGAAGACAATTTGAGGAATGCTTTCCTTCCACCATGTGGGCCTGGGGATTGAACTCATGTCATCAAGCTCCTTCACCAGCTGAGGCATCTTACCAGCTAAAAGTCAGGTCTTGAGTTGGCATTGTGCTCTATGGAGTTCAAGGCTCATACTAGAATTCATGGAGAAAAGAAAAGATTTTACTGAATACAAAATAAACCCTTCTCAAGTCATAAAATCTTTTTTGATTTTGAACATTAGATTTGAGGGTTTTTTTGTTTGTTTGTTTGTTTTGTTTTTTTGGTTCTTTGAGAGAGATATCTCAAGTAGTCTTGACTCTCCTGAAATTCGCTCTGTAGACCAGACTGGCCTCGAACACACAGAGATCCTCCTACCTCTGCCTCCTGAGTGCTGAGGTAAAAGTGTGTGCCACTACTACCCAGTGGATTTGGGATTTCTTAAAAATTGTCTTTCATTCCCAGTGTCTTGGTTTCCATTCATAAAGATGGGTAGAAGCAGAAGGTAATTAGTGACACTGGATGGAAATTCCCAGTCTTCTGTAATTAATGTTTCTTTAAATTTCTATTCGCTTCATCAACAGTTGGAAAAGATATGTAAAGATATATAAGATATTATGTGCATGTGTGCGTGTGTGTGTGTGTGAATAGTATTTTTATAGACCAGAATAAATTTATACTGGACCTTCCCCTTCTTTTTGCTCTCCCTCTCTGTTCTTTCCTGGGAGCTGCAACCCCCCCCCCAGGAAGAAGCTGATCCAGGCTGGGGAGAGAGATGGCTCAGTGGTTAGGGGTGAGCACTGCCCCAGGGCGGAGGTGGAGCTTTAATGGCAGCACTGGGGAGGCAGAGGCAGGCTGCCCTAAGACTAATGCCAATGAAACACTGATTACCATTCTCTACTGTCTATCCATTTTCTTAAAGGAACTCAAATGGATGGGATACACTGGGCCACAGATAACAGAGACAATTATATTCGTTAAAATAAGGCTTCTCTGTGCACAATGGCAATTCCACAAATAACACCGGCTTATATAAGACAACAGCTGATTTCTCTCTTATTAAAGTCCAAAGGAAAGTAGTTCCAGGATTCTTATGGAGGTTCTACTTACGTGAATCCCACAGAAACCGAGACTGCTTTCATCCCTCAAGTCTGCTCTGTATAGATTCCTTAAAAGAATAAGTCATTGTCCAAATTGGCTGATACAGACAAGGTGACATCCAGACAGCATCAAGAACAGGACCAAAAAGAAAAAAAAAATCATTCCTGTCCACTTTGACCTCTGTCTGGGCCAGTAACTTCCTTGAAAGATGTGACACTTTTACTTAGATCCCATTGAACAAAAGTCAGTAGCATATCCCCATCTCAATGCAAAGGAGGCTGGGAATATCTTTATTATGAGGGCTCATGTGGACACTTAAAAACTGTATGTCCCACTATTGGAGACAGAAGGGAAAACACTGTTAGGAGATTACTAGCAATCTTTCTCATCTCTTCTTGGCTTTTTTGAGATTGGGTCTTATTGTTGAATAACAATTTCCTTGAGGCTAAAATCCTCCATCTTGGAGGGATTTTTTTTTAATTTTTTATTCATTTTACATATCAATTACAGTTCTCCCTTGCTCCTCTCCTCCTGCTCCCCCCTTCTCCCAACAATTCACCACAATCTACTCCTCTGAAAGGGTAAGGGGGGATAGCAAAGTCTGGCACATTAAGTTGAGGGCTGAGCAAGGCATCCCACCATAGGGAGTGAGTCCTAAAAAGCCGGCTGGTCCCACCGCCAGGGGCCAGAGGATAACTTCTTAAGACATAAAAGGATATTTTAGGACAGGATTTTTACAAGGAGGTAAAACAACAAGATATCCTAGGGGGAGGTAAAATGCATCATTCTGCAAGGAAGCACCTTAAGACGGGGAGCAAACAATTCAAGATAGCGTCAGGAAAGCCCTGAAACTGACCCAGCTTCACTAGGCCCCTCCCTCAACAAGAGTGTATAAGCAAGCAGTAAAGACTGCCGAGAGTCACCATCAGACAAAACAAGCTGCACAGAAGACTCTGCTAGCCAAGTCCAGCAGCCAGGAAGAAGCACAGACTCCCTCAACTGCCTCGAAGGAACAAAGACAGCCAAGCTGACTACAAGAGATTCACACAAACAGTGGCCTGGAAAGGACACTCTCCACCCTGCTGAGAGGCCTGCAGGCTGTGCAGTGTGCTCCAGATAGTCTGAGCTGTCACCTATGCTAGGCCAGGCTTTGGTGATGCAGCTCATGCAGAGGAGCTGGGTTCAGCTTCCAGCATCCAAGTCAGGAGGTTCACAACTACCTGTAAGTCCAATTCTGGTCGGGGCGGGGGAGGCAACTGCTCTCTTCTGACTTCCAGGGGCACCCACACGTACACAGTACACATTAACCCACAAAGATACACAGACATACACCTAAATCTTAAAAAAAACCTGAAACTCATTAAAGGCATCAATTCATTGATGACTATTTCAAAGAAAGTCATTGAGTCCTTCCTTCTCAGGCTCTCCCTCCTCCCTCTCCTCATTCAGCCCGAGACTGGCTTTGAACTCTTGCTGCTGCTGCCTTCACCTCTTGCGGCTAGCATTACACTAGGCATCAGGGCACCCAACAGTTTCCTTAAGCATTTGCTGAACTATTTCCTCCACTCAGACACCAGGTTGGTGGCAGGCACCCTTAACCACTGAAGCCATCTTGTGGGCCCTAAGTAGGTCAGAACAGTTTCCTTAACTACTTGCTGGTAGCAGGCCCACATGCGCCCACCAAACCCATGCTGCACCATCGTCTCCTCCAGGACTTGCTTACACGGTCTCTAAGGATACCCTGTGTGGAGGAGTTCAGGTTTGCCTCCTTCTTCATTCTCTCAAAATGCCATAGTAGTTCTAGTTTGCTGCAGTTGTTTATTCTCTGTAGAGGAGGGAGCGTGTGATGTCACAGTGGAGTGAGAAGGCTAAAGGGCGTTCCGTGGGAGCTGTCTCTCTCCTCTTACCGTGTGAATTGAACCCAAGCCGCCAGGTTTAGCGGTGTCTACCTGCCCAGCCATTTCGCCAGGCCTTCTTTTAAGGGTTGTATTACATTTATTTGTTTGTTTGTGAAAGGGAGCATGCATACCACAGTGTGTAGAAGTCAAAGTCAGTTCTCTCCTTCGACAAGTGGACTTTTCTTTTCTTTTCTTTTTCTTTTTGGTTTTCAAAGACAAGGTTTCTCTATGTAGCCCTGTCTATCCTGGAACTTGCTCTGTAGACCAGGCTGTTCTTGAACTCAGATTACAAGAATCCAACTCAACAGTTTTACTGATGGCTGGCCTGAAAGTCAGTGCACACAGAGCTCTAGAGAGTGCTGGTGTTCTCGAAGTACAGCCGCTTCAAACAGATACCAATTTAGCAATGCTAAAAATGTATAGAGTTATTCAGTGCCCTGGCAGAGTATACCCAGGTCCAAAACAAGTTACTGCCTCAGCAACAGAAGCTTTCACTGCGGCCACTTTAGGAGGAGCAGATCATAAAACGCTATTTAAACTCGACCTTCAATCCTCCAATTGTTTTACTTGCAATTAAGTCAAAGCTTGAGGATATTTATGGGCTAGAGGATAGGCAGAAGAATAAAGATAGGGTCATGGTTTTCTTCAAGGACCTGAAGCTTCGAAACCACAGGGAAATCAAAGCCTTGTGATCTTCCTTTGCTCAAGCAGGAACAATTCCCAGTGATTTTTCCAAGGCTCTTTTCCCTTCTGCTGTGATCAGTGCTGTCTCCTGAAGCACAGGCTCATTATCCCCAGAGGTATTTTAACTCTTGCCTGCCCTCCCCAGTACACACACCATGAAAGCCTTCTTCCAAAGCCTCTTCCGAAGAGCGAACCGCTGACTGGGGATGTAAAGACTGTGGTTTTACTCGCTTAAATATGTTCATTGTATGTGCGTTACACATTGATTTTGATAAAGAGGGTGATACTTTTTCTCATTTGAGTACAATGCTTGCAACAGGCACAACAAGGTCCCGACCTTGAAGTGTGTAAACTAGCTTATCTCCGACCTTGCCAAGGGTCCTGCTACCTGTAGAAGTCTAGGCACAGACTGAGTGCTTCTAAATATGTAGTAAAACATCTTATGAACCCCATGAGCACAATTCTGCTCACAGGTGAATGTAAGCCCCTTGTTAATGTTGTGACATCTCTGAGCCCTGTACTGGAGGAAAAAGCAAATAACAATTCTAGGGGTAAGGCTGGCTTTAGCTAAGTAAAACATCCATCATTTCTCTTTTCCACAGAGGAACCAGTGGCTAAGTTTTATCCCCCGCCATTGTCAGTTGCTGATGATTCTCTACGTCGAAGTACAGAAGCAAGAACCTGGATAATCAATTATATCCCCAGCCCTTTGTGTGCCTTTGTATGGTAGCCTTTAAAAAATGTTTTTAAACATCGTGACTGAGAACAAATATGAATAAAGAAATGAGTAAATGCTTTCTATATAGGCATAACCTCAAGGTCCAGAAAGGGCATCAAGAAAAATCTCACTGTTTCTTTTAAAGAGTTACAGTAAAACTTGGAGCCGAGTACATATTTTCAAATATGGCACTTTGGAAGCCAGGAACGGGACTCATCAAATTCACAAGATAGCTAGAGCGACAGTAGCTGAGGGCAAGATTGGGGTGGGTGGAGTAGGAGCCAAATACACCGACAGATAAGGAGTCAAGACTTCCTGCTGTTTCTGTTTGGTTTGGTTTTGGTTTCTTCTGCCGGCTCTCTTGACTGAGTCACTCCTCCGTATCTCAAGATCTCCTAAAAAGACAAGTTTCTCCCCATGTACAATTTTAACAACTGTTTCAAAACACGCCAAGTTTCCCTTTTGTTTTCCTCCTTCTCTGGGGAAAGAAAGGAACCATCCAACCTGAAAAGGTGACGACTTCATCCTTTCTGTTTCTGATGAAATCGCCCTGCAATTGGTGTGAAGTTCGGGAGGGGTGTGGCCTGCACTGCACTTTACAAACCGGTCAGTTTGACCCCAAAGGAAATTCTGCTCGACAGGCCAGGAATCTCCCCCACCCCAGGAAATCTCTAAACTCGAGGGGATATCCCCAGCAACCTCTGCGCTCACTTTTAGAAACCACTCAGAGCCAAGCAAAGCAAGAGAGATGTTTCCCCACCAGGGAAAGAACAGATCCTGAGGGGAGAGGGACGCGCGCGTGAGGGGCTGGGGAGGCTGGGGTGGGGCAGGGGAGTAGGGACGAAGACAGAGTCCTCTCCAGCCGTCCTGAGAGGACTTGCCTCTCCGGTGCGTCCTGGCACATCCCGCATCACCGCATCCCGAGTCTCCTCCCTACCCGAGCCGCGCGGGTGCTTGAAACACAGGACACTGGGTTCCGGGAGGCGAGTGAGTGCGTGTCTAGGTGCCCAAAGCCCGCGAGTGGCACCAGCTAGCCCGGGCTCGCTGAGGGGGACCGGTGCGCAGGTGACCAGGCTAGCCCTGGCAATGCGCTGCCCTGAAGGTGACTAGGCTAGCCCCGGCTCTGTGCCGCCCTGCAGCCCCGGAGAGGCGGTCGTACCTCGAATGTAGGCGCACTTGCCCTCGTCCAACTGGCTGGAGGCCGAGCCGCCCATGGCCGCGGTACCGCACGCAAGGCAGAGGACTGACACCGACTGTCTGCTGCTTGCTGCTGAAGGTGGATGCGACAGGGAACTGGCTCTATAATTAAAGGGCCAACTTCCTCGAGAGGCGTCGCCGGCGCGGGCGCCTCCTCCTCCAGGTCCGCGCCCTCGGAAGACGCGTGGGCTGGCCCGGGGGCTGTCTTCCCGCCCTCGCTGTGCTGTTGAGCCCCGGGGGCTATCCAAGGAACTCCAAGGACCGAAAAAGGACTTCCCTCCTCTTGGCTGACTTTTCACCACTTTGAGAACAATCCAGACACACCGTGGAGAGAGTAGGGAGAGTGGATCATCACTTCCAGGTGACAGCAAACGTCCGCCAGCTGGAAGCTTCATTACCTCTGTCCCACAAGGTGGAGATCAAAAGCCCATTTATTTTCCTGTTCTCCAGCCACCTGTCCAGAGCCTGTTTCAAAGCCCTTCCTCCCACCCTCACCCCCAGGGAATTCCCTTGCCAGGAAGTATGGGAAGCTTGGAGGAGCCATACCTTACTGCAACCAAGAAGTTGGAGGTGGGAAGTGAAGGGAGAGCTGGAGAGAGCAATGGAAAAATCTAGCAAACTCCAAGTGGATCCCGTACACTCTAAGGTCTTCCTGGGACTCACGGACCTGTCCTTGAGGGTCTCGTCTTCTTACCGGATTTGGGAAATAGCTGGTAGGAGACCACAGTGTTCCTTTCCCAGCAACTGCTCTCCGGCTTAGCAGCCTCAATCAAGATCAGCCTGTACAGAGGGGTCGCCCTGGTTTCTTTCTACTCTTAGTGGCCAAATTTTTAGCAATTCCTACCAACTTAACGAAGCCTGAAGAGAACTTTACGATAGTTCTCCAGAACATGACCTCAAATGTTTCTCACAACTCACACCCCCGGTCTCCCACACCCTGCATGCATCCGTCTAATTTCAAAGTATGTCCAATGTCCTGCGAATTTTTACATCTTCCCCTGTCCTCATTTCGCCAAGGAGAACCTCGTGTGTTACTCTATGGCTGCCCCGTTTCCTTCCAGTCAGCTCTGAACTGGTAATATCCCTGGGCTGAGTAGTGCACTGGCGGAGCACTACTAGTTCATCTGCATTCGAGAAGCAAGGGATTATTCTGATTTATCGCTCTTCACTCTGTTGTGCATTCCCAGGTGGAAAGATTTGTGTGGAGCCGAATCCCCACCTGCACTGGCAAATTCAGCTTTGACTCCCTGACTGGTCATGTGACCTGGTCAGATTGCCTAACTCCTGCCTTGTGGTAGCCTTCTTTTCTCACTGTGAAAAAATGCTGAGGATAATCGGCTTATCAGAATTAGTGTCTCTCTGGCCCACAGTTCAGAAGTTCAGCCCAAGGCCAGTGGTCACATTGCCTTCAAGCTTGTGTCAGCACAGTAGATCATGGGGTGGTTTCAGTTTTGTTATAATTTATTTATTTGGGTGTTATTCTACCCCATCCCCACCTTGTTTCTTTAAGACAAGGCTTTGTAAACCCAGGCTGGCCTGGAACCTACAATTCTCCTATCCTGTTTCCTTACTACAAACACACCCCTCGCACCTGGCTCAACACATCATGGCAGGAACATGTAGCAGGGTTGCTGGTCACCTCACAGCAGGTGGGAATGCA
>JAQHUG010000035.1:8828254-8838434 GCA_028555095.1 Dicrostonyx torquatus
CCTCTCTCTCTCTCTCTCTCTCTCTCTCTCTCTGTTCTTCTCCCCTTCTCCCTTCCCTTCCATAACCACTAAATAAAATATCCAACCTCACTCTGCATGGTGTGCCTATCGGTCTGTCTCTCACCTGCCACCACCACATGGCTGCTGAGGAGCAGCCACCTTCAGAGACATGCCGCATCGCATCATCTCGTGCGCAGTTCCTGCCTGGGACTGGCTACTCTTGGGACCCGCTGCCCCCTGCCTGCTGGGGATCGCGCAGCAAGTTTTAATAATCCATTACAGCTACAGTTATAGGCACTTCTCAGTTGTCTGACATGGGTGCTGGGAGCTGAATTCAGCTTCTGTCCAAGAGCAAAAAGTACTCTTTACCACTGGGTCCCTCTCCAGCCCCCTCAAAAGCTGCTTTTAATTTTAATGTTTTAGCATTTGGATGACCTGTAGCATTTCCATTTGAAAGGCTTCCTCCTATAGAAATAGTCAGTGCTGATGGGATACATGTATATGGATGGATGTAAATCTTTCACAGGAAGCATGTGTGCAAAGATGATTATCATATTACTTACCCCAAGTTAATGGGGATCTAGTTGACAAGTAAAAAATATTTGCATTCCGCCGGCCGGTGGTGGGGCATGCCTTTAATCCCAGCACTCGGGAGGCAGAGGCAGGCGGATCTCTGTGAGTTCGAGGCCAGCCTGATCTACAAGAGCTAGTTTCAGGACAGGCTCCAAAAGCTACAGAGAAACCCTGCCTTGAAAAAACTTAAAAAAAAAAAATGGGCTGGGTTATAGCTCAGTTGATAAAGTGTTTATGTAACATGCATTGAACCCTGAATTCCATGCCCAGAACCACATAAAATGGGGTATAGTGGCACACACCTATAATCAGAGGCAGGCAAATCAGGCAGTTGAGACTATTCACTGTTATGTAGGAGTTGAAAGCCAGACTGATACTTAACACCCCATCTGGAGGAGGAGGGGAAGGAGCAGGAGGAGCAACAAGAGGGACAGGAGGTGAAGGAGGAAAACCAAAAAAAAAAGTTTGCATTCACCCAGACATGGTGGCCTGCGCAGGTCTGTGTCCCCAGTTCACAGAGACTGAAGCGGAGGATCAAGAATTCAAGGTCATAAACACCGCACATATCTCTTGTTTGTGGGTGTCAACTTTGAATTTTTAGGTGTATGTGTATATCTTAAAAAGCCAGAAAGCTAGAAAGGAGCCATTAGAGAGGGTGCATGGCAAAGAGGCCTTGAGGCCACAGTAAAATGAAAGTTCAATGAGACCAAAGAGAGACGGAATGCTGAGATTGTAGGGGTCAAGTGGTGAGAAGGGCAAGGGCTAGCTAAGGGCGTACGAAAATGAGGCACAGTACCCGCCTGCAACAGGGGAAGAGGCAAGATTCATATTCGACAAGCATGACCCTTCCAGGGCTAGGGACGTGACTAGGTAGTCAAGTGCTTGCCCAGAAAGTACAAGTCTCTGAGCTAAAATACTAGCACGGAAGACAAATGTCTATGTGCTATGGACTATAAAGAGTTTGACTTTAACTTCTGTGAATCGATATAAAAAGAGCAATGCTTTGACAGCGTCTGATAGCCAGCCACTGCTCTGTTGGATTCCATCTCTTGTGTGCCTTGTTTTGAGTTCCCCAGAGAATTCCCTTGACCAGAGAAACTGCTACCCTAAGGCTGGGTATTGCAGCCCAGACCTGAAATCCCAATACTTGGAAGGCTGAGGTAGGTGGATTATGTGTTTAAGGTCAGCCTGCTACTAGCTCGACCTGGTACTGGGAAAAGCTGAAACCCCCTTCCAGTTGAATGCATCTTCCCTTGAGGTTAGAGAGCTCCTGAAAGGGGGGCTGGAGAGATGGCTCAGTGGTTAAGAGCACTGACTACTACTCTACCAGAGGACCCAGGTTCAATTCCCAGCACCCATATGGCAGCCCACAACTGTCTGTAACTCCTGTTCCAGGAGATCTGACAACTTCACACCAATACACATAAAAATAAATAAATCATAATTTATTTTTTTAAAAAAAGAGAGCTCCTGAAAGCTCCAGGAGTTCTCTTTGAAGAGGGGAGGGTGGTAATTCTTTTATTTTGGTCTAGTGGTGGTTTCTAAATCGTCCTTTCACTTTCAAAGAGATCTGTGTTGGTTGTTTGTTTTGGGAGAGGAGTGGCCCCCAGATCCTGCTTGACTCCTAAGTCATGTAGTACCAGTGTGAGTTGAATTTAGTGCCTGCCCTCCAGTCTAGACACACATCGGCCTTGCAATGACAGGTGACGTCACCTCTACATGGGACTATGATCTTCCTAGACATGCTTGTGGCTGAAAGCACAGTGTTGTGGAGAAACAGTACTGTCTGCATGGTGGGGGTGGGGACACCAGAGGAGGAATGATGTATTTCTTCCTTAGCTTATCATAATTAGAGATATTTGTGTGAAAATAGAATCTCTGTTTCTTGAGTGTTGCTCAGCTCCTGCTGATAGGCTCTCACTCACAGGCAGTGTCCTTTGTGATGTAATAGTTAGTTGCTGTGGAGATGATTAGCCTGTCATGGAGAAGAGAGACTTATGAATTTAAATGAAGAATGAGCAGCAGGAACAGAGGAAGCCAAGCACTTCGTATAATTTAATTTTCTCTTGCCTTTTTAATATATGTTACATCATAAATTTGGATGTATCAACTTAAATAATAGTTTCAGGGCTCTTGATGAATAATGTCAAAGGAAATTTTAAAAGAAAAGGCCAGTCAGAATACTGCCATTCCGTGTAGAGACAAGAATTAGTTCAAATCATAAAAGCACTCGACAACAATAAGCATCTATTACCGAGCTATACGCCAACTTTTAAACAAACAAACTGTTCAGATAGTTCTATTATCACTGAGCTTTTGATGAGTTGTTGAAGTGGCTTAGGCATTAGCCATCAAGTTGGAAGCAAAAGTTAGTATAGACAATGGGTGCTGGGTCTAAAACAGAAGTAGGTTAGATCCTGACTCTACCCTTTATGAGCTGTTGTCTTGGGCAGGCCAGTTGCCACCCTCTGAACTTTAGTTTCATTAATTCTAAAGTTAAGATAAATTTGTAGGGTATTTTTCAAGACTCCCCAACTAATATGGATGCCTATGACTTAGCTTTTCATACCTATGTTGATATAACAGATAAATTATGAAATCCCAGTGAAATTGTATTTCTTACTCTGGTAGATTCCAATGTAGGGTCAGGCAGATTTCCTCCCTTTGGGGGTGGGAGGTTTCCAATCCAAATTTTCAGTAGTCTGGAGAGGGAGAGATGAGATGAGAGAAGCACACCAGCTTTTTAACTTCCTAGACCCCAAACAAGCACACATTGCTTCCATTTATAGACCCCTGGCCAGAGTGCACTGCCAGACGATTCTCCCACCCATAAGGGAGGCTCGGGAATGAAGTGGGAATCATGAAGCCATTGGTGGGCAGTGAGAGTCTTGTTACATCCTCAATTACTTTTTGTGACACTTGGACGACATAGTGTTGCCCAAGGATTTGCAATTTTACTGATGAGCCAGCTGGGCTAACAAAAGCTGGTCCAGGGGTTGAAAATCGGTATGATGACTTGGTTGAGATTATTTTCATTTTCATCTAAAACTAGAAAGGAGACAGAAGGAAGGATATACTTGAAGTTAATTAGGGAAGCAAGATGGTGCATGCTGGATGCAGGACAGCAGTGCATTTAACTGGTTAAATTTGCTGGGTTCCTCACTGAAGCATGTCTCAGATCCAGCAGCCTTCCCCCCCAAAACAAAGAAATATACTTCCCTTCCTTCAAAACTTCTGATGGGTTTTACAGTGTAAAGGTCAACACCCTGGCCTTGTGTCTAATAAGGCCCACACAATACAATAGTGACATGTCTTCAATCTCATTCCTCTCAGAAACCACAGCATTCGCTCCCATGATGCAGTCGGATGGCTTCACTGTGTTCATCTCTGCCAGAAAGCAGAGGTCTTTGAGAAGGCATACACCATACAGCATTGTGTTTGTTTTCAATGAAAAACGTTAAAAACAAAACAAACAAAAAAAACCCTAAAATTCTTATTTCCCCCTTTCAGGCATTTTATTTGGCCTTACAGGTGGCAATGTGTCTTTTCGCTAATTATTAGCAAAGTGTTGAGTTCTTTGCAAGAGGACTCAAAGGCTCCAGCTAGAAATGCTACAAATCTTGCCTTGGGGCTGGTGAGTGACTAATAGGCCTATGATACAGCTTCATTCCTGGCACAGGGCTGACTTCTCAGGCCCTGTCCCGCAGCCCTTTCTTCTTGAAACCTGCTTGGGAGACGTGGTTTGGCCCATTCTTCCTGAAAGTTGACCTCTGACCCATCTCATCATTGCGTGATTCACCTCCTAGTCTGCTTTCCACAGACACCCGAAGCCAGCTTCTACAGCTCGTAACTAAGGACCTCGAGGGATAAAGATATTTTTCTTGAGTCTCCAGGGCTGATTAAGTCAAGGCCAATACTTCTCTTAGTGGTCTGGGCTGATGTAATACATCCATAACCTGAGTGGGGTGTGGTGGTTCCATCTGTAATCCCAACACTCAGGAAGCAGACATGAAAGAATGGCCACAAGTTCAACGCTACCCTGGTCTACACAGTGAGTACCAGGCCAGCCAACGCCACGTAGTGAGGGCCTGTTTAAAAAAAATGCAAGAACAAACAAACACAAGAAATCCCCAAACACCCTCAGCTGGAGAGAAAATGAGCAGAATTTTGTTTCTCATTTTGAAGGGGACTCGCCTTGGTTGCAGGATTCAAACTTCCTGTTATCCTTACATGGCAAAAAGTGGGCAAGAAAGCTTTCTGGGGTCCCTTTTATTATGGGCAGCATTCAATTTCTAAGCCTTTAGTTCTTATAATCTAATTGCCTAACAAAGGTACTTCTCAGTGTCCCCTGGGGCTGGGATAGCAGTCTGTGAATGATGAAAGGCAGTCACCCAGGTCCTCACAGTATTCACCACCTGAAGGCTCAGAGGTAAAATGACAGACAGACAGCACTGCTGGTAACCTCTGAGCCTAGTTTCTAATGCGTCAGTTCTTGCTAACTTGTTCTAAAGATTTAATGCAACCCCAGTAGGCTGCTTTTGAAGATTACTAATTGAATCCTGAAGTTTACACATGCAGAAATAAAAACACAGAAGAGCCAATAGAGCAGTTTGTGGACAGACCCTACAGGATTACTATTTTTTTTCTAGTTTATAAAGACAGGATTTCTTTTCATAAATTTTATTTTATTTATTGTTTTTAATTGAGCTATACATTTTCCCTCATGCCCCTTCCTTCCTCCCTTTCTTGCCGTCCACCCTTTCCCCTGCCCCCCACACTCCCAATTTACTCGGGAGATCTTGTCTTTTTCTCGTTCCTAGGCAGAGCCATGTATGTCTCTCTTAGGGTCATCTTTGTTAAGACAGGGTTTCTTTGTGTAGCCTTGGCTGTCCTAGAACTAGCTCTGTAGACCAGACTGGTTTTGAACTCACAGAGATCTGCCTGCCTCTGTTTCTCAAGTGGTAGAATTACAGGTGTGTGCTATCACTGCCCAGTTAGGATTACTATTAAGCTGCACTAATCAATACAAATAAATCAATAGGGCCAGCAAGAAGGTTCAATGATAAAGGTGCTTACTACCAAGCACGACAGCCTGAGCTTGATCCACGATACCTTCATGGTAGAAGAACCAGCCAGGCGGTGGTGGCGCACGCCTTTAATCCCAGCACTCGGGAGGCAGAGGCAGGCGGATCTCTGTGAGTTCGAGGCAGCCTGGTCTACAAGAGCTAGTTCCAGGATAGGCTCCAAAGCCACAGAGAAACCCTGTCTCGAAAAACCAAAAAAAAAAAAAAAAGACAAGAACCAGCTCTGGAAAGCTGCACGCGCATGTGCGCACATGCACGCACACACATACACACACACACATACATAAATGTAATTTTTTTGTTTAAAAAATAAATAAATACAACAAAATAGGAAATCCAGAAATCAATTTTCATAAATTTTATAAGCTAATCTTTGACAAGAAATGAAATTAATACAATGAAACAAAGGTAGTTTTTTAAAAAAAATAAAATTCTTGTTTCTTTCTTTCTTTGATTTTTACTTTTTGGTTTATCTTTAAAAGAAAGGGAGGGATATGTTTCACTTAGCCCATGCTAGCTTCAAACATATTGTGTAAGAGAGCCAACCTTGAACTCATGATCCTTCTGACTCTACTGAGATCAAAAGCATGAGCCATCATTCCTGTCTTACATTTTGTCTTATGAGACAGAGTCGATGAAACTATGACCTTGTAACTCACTACATAGCCAGGACTATAAACTACTAGCAATGAACTACAGGAATGAATTACTAGCAATGGATGACTTAAAGATCATCTCTTCAACAGGTGGAATTAAGAAAACTGGACAGCCATATGCAAAAAAATAAATAAATATTTCTGAGTCTCCAGGGGTTGCACAAAGATGGGGACAGACCATCAAAGTCTATTAAACCAGAAGCAAACTTTATTCCAGGAAAAAAAAATTTAAAAAATCTCTATGGCACACAAAAAGCTTATCAGCTAGCTGAGACCACAGCCAGAGATGAACTTGTAAGGTTGTGGCAAAGGACGGTTTCTGAACTCCCCCTTTTAATAGCAAGAAGTGACAAGCATTCCTCATGAACAAAGGAATTGTTACAATCTCGAGGTAAAACTCAGATACAAATTGCCTTTTTTACAATTTCCATTTACAGAGTTTTCCAGTTAAACTAGTATTTGTATTTAGTCCATTATTTTCCCCTGTCTGTCCCTGATAGCACTTACCAAAGTTCTACACTTCCTCTGATACTGCCAGCTTCACATAGCAGGGGAGGATAAGGGAAAATGCACAACCAAAAAGTCAGGTACATCCCATCATTTAAAAGTTAACCCAGGCCGGGTGGTGGTGGTGCACGCCTTTAATCCCAGCACTCGGGAGGCAGAGGCAGGAGGCTCTTTGTGAGTTCGAGACCAGCCTGATCTACAAGAGCTAGTTCCAGGATAGGCTCCAAAGCCACAGAGAAACCCTGTCTCGAAAAACCAAAAAAAAAAAAAAAAGTTAACCCAGCTCATATCCATTGTTGATCACGGTGTCCGGGAGGTTATCTTTGGGCTAATTCTCAGTTTGCAGAGGGCCATTTCAGCCTTGCAGATAGAGCTATTTGTTGGAAAACTGCTCACTGCTAATAGTTAATCCGTAAGCTGCTGAGAACACTGCTGACAGTCTGCTCTCATTCTCCTAGGCTTACAACTTTATTTCTTTATTTATTTCTGGAATCTACATTTTTATATTCTTATTCTTGGACTCTTCGGTATAGGCACTGATCTTATATCAAAAATATGCACATACACACAAGCAACAATTTAAAATGAAGCAAACATAAATGTGGCCCTGTAATCTGAGTTCACAACCAACTATGATGACCCAAGAGGATAAACAAGGAAAAACATGAATGGCTTCATGTGTGAGGATGGGTTTTCAAATACAGCATTAAAAATATGAAAGGAGCTGTGCGTTGGTGACACACACATTTAATCCCAGCACTCAGGAGGCAGAGACAGGTGGATCTCTGTGAGTCTGAGGCCAGCCTGATCTACAGAGCACGTTCTAGGAAAGGCTCCAAAGCTACAGAGAAACCCTGTTTCAAAAAACAAAAATCACAAAGAAGAAAAACAAAAATATGAAAGGAGCAGGTGAGCGTCACTAAATTCAAAACTTAGCTCTAGGACTGGAGAGATGGCTCAGCAGTTAAGAGCATTGCCTGCTCTTCCAAAGGTCCTGAGTTCAATTCCCAGCAACCACATGGTGGCTCACAGCCATCTGTAATGAGATCTGGTGCCCTCTTCTGGCCTGCACAGACAGAATATTGTATACATAATAAATAAATAATTTAAAAAAAAAACTTAGCTCTAAAAGATACTGTCAAAAACTGGAGATATGGCTCAGTGGTCAAGAGCATGACTTCTTGCAAAGGACCTGGGTTCAATTCCCAGCACCCACAAGGCATGCATAAGTTGTATTTACATTGTACATTTACAGAAATGAAAATGAACACTCGCACAAAAACCTGCCCACAAATATTTAGAACAGCTTTATTCACAGTTACCAATTATTGTTTTGTTTCTTTGCAGGGTCTCTTTGTGCAGTCCTGGCATCCTGAAACTGCAGTGTAGACCAGGCTAGCCTCAAACGCACAAAGATCCTACTGCTTCTCCCTTCCCAGAGTGCAAGGATTAAAGGTATATGCCACTGGCAACTACTGAAACAGATAAAAATTGAAAATTTCCTTCGAATGATGAAAGGATAAATAAACCACAGCAAACCAGATATTAGAATATTAAACATTAAAATAAGTAAGCTGTCAAGCCACAAAAAGATGTAGAGACTGGCAAGATAGCTCAGCTCAACAGGTAAAATTTGCTTGTTTTGCAACCTGGAACTCGGATAAAAAAAAGAAAAAGCAGGACGCAGTGGCTCGGTTGGTAAAGTGCTCGCTGCACATGTGTGGAGCTCTGACTTAGGATCCCCAGGACCTCTGTGAAGCTGGATGTGTGCTAGAGTGTGCATCTGTAACCCCAGAGGGAAACAGGAGGACCTTGTGGTCTAGCTAGTCTGCTTTATTCAGCAGAGAATGAGCAGAAACCTTGTCTCAAGCAAGGTGGAAAGTGAGGACAAACATCCAAAGTTGTCCTCTGACCTACTGCGTGTAGGTCACATGCTATGGTGCATGCACTCCCCATACTGACACATGTGTGCACACAGGGTGATGTATGCACTCAGTGAATAAAGCCTCTCTGGAGGCTACATACTATGTGGTTCTGGAAAAGGGAAAGCTGTGGAGACAGTGAAAGAACCTGACTGCCGGAAATTCAAGAAGAAGGTGAGATTAATAAACAGCACAGAGGAATTTTAGGACATGAAACTGCTTGGATACCATGAAGAAATAGTGACAGTTAACCCTGAGCGTCAATTTGATGGATCTGAAATGCACTGAGATTTAAGCCTTTGGGTAGGTGTGTTTGTGAGCGTGTTCCCAGGAAGAATTGACAGAGGGAAGGAGATGCTCCCATAGAATGCTTGATTGACACTTCCTGGAAGGTGGCAGGTGGCACATATATATGAAGAAGGTCCAGAAAAAGGCAGCTTGGCTTGCTTGTCGACCCGACTCTGCCTCTGCCTCTTGCTGGTGAGTTCCAGTCTTCCTGTGTCTGCTGTCATGCTCCACCAACATCTGAGTCTAACTTCTGTCTTCCGAGATGTACAGAAGACCAAAAGCTCTCCCAACATCCTCCATTGCCAGATTGGGACTCCTGAGGTATCCGGCTTCCTGAACTGTGTAGCTACTGGATTCCCGGCTTCTCCAGTGTGCAGGCAGCCATTGTTGGACTACCCGGCGTCTATTCTATAAGTTACTCTAGTAAATCCCCTTTAATAATATTTATACATCTATCATTCTGTATATCTATATCTATACATCTGTAATGTCTATACATCTTTGTAACATTCTCTTAGTTCTATTCCTCTAGAGAACCCTTGCCTAAGAAAAGGTATCTTAGTGTATTTCTGTCGAAGCCCATGTAGCCCACGACATGAAGAGTGAAGCCTAGTCAGCTCTAGTTTTCTGTTGCTGATGGGGACGTAGGTTCTTCAGCTTCCCTGGCCATGGCACTCTGTTGCCTGCTGTTGAAAGTAGTGAGTACTGTGCCTATAGAACGTGGGGCCCATACTGGAAATCAACATCTTCAGCTTGACCTTGCTATGAGCCTAAAAGTGTTCTAAAAAAATCAAGGTAAGAGCACTGGCTGCCCTTCCAAAGGACACGGATTCAATTTCCAACACCCACATGGCAGCTCACAATTGTCTGTTACTCCAGTTCCAGGGGATCTGACACCTTCACACAGACATGCATGCAAGCAAAACGCACCAATGCACATCAAATAAAATATTGACTACAAAAAAAATCAAGGCATAGCCAGGCATGGTGGTACACACCTTTAATTCCAACCTTCAGTAGACAGAGGCAAGTTTAGCCTGATTTACACAGGATGTTGTGAAAGGAGCCAACTAATTCTGCCTAAAAGATAATAAAAACTGCAGAATGTGACAAACAGGTTTGACCAGCAGGTTCTTCCTTTCTCCCCCGC
>JAQHUG010000035.1:8866099-8881498 GCA_028555095.1 Dicrostonyx torquatus
TTTTTTTTGTTGTTGTTGTTTTATAGTTTTCAGGTGTTCTGTTAACTCACTAGTGTGGGATTGTTCCAGCTTCTTTATGTAGGCATTTAGTGCTGTGAACTTTTCTCTTAACATTGCTTTCATTGCGTCCCATAAATTTGGGTTTGTCATATGTTTATTATCATTGGATTTTAGGAGGTCTTTAATTTCTCTCTTTATTTCTTCCTTGACCCATTGGTGATTCAGGTGAGCATTGTTTAATTTCTACATGTTTGTGGGCTTTCTGAAATTAGTGTTGCTGTTGAATTCGAATTTTAAGCCATGGTAATCTGATAAGATACATGGGGTTATTCCAAGTTTTTTGCATTTGTTGAGGTTTCTTTTGTTACCTAGTATGTGGTCAGTTTTCGAGAAGGTACAATGAGGTGCTGAGAAGAAGGTATGTTCTGTTATGTTTGGATAGAATGTTCTATATATGTCTGTTAAGTCCATTTGGGTCATATTATCTGTTAGTTCCCTTATTTCTCTGTTAAGCTTCTGTCTGGAAGACCTGTCCAGTAGTGAAAGTGGGGTGTTGAAGTCTCCCACTATTAGTGTGTGGGGTTTAATGTGTGATTTACGCTCTAGTAGTGTTTCTTTTATATATGAGGGTGCCCTTGTATTTGGGACATAGATGTTCAATATTAAGATTTCTCTTGATGGATTTTTCCTGTGACAAATATAAAATGTCTTTCTTTGTCTCTTTTGATTGATTTTAGTTTGAAGTCTATTTTGTTAGATATTAGGATAGCTACACCCGCTTGTTTCTTAGGTCCATTTGTTTGGAAATTTTTTTCCCAACCCTATACTCTGAGGCGATGTCTGTCTATGAGGTTGAGGTGTGTTTCTAGTATGCAGCAGAACGATGGATTCTGTTTTCATATCCAATCTGTTAGCCTGTGTCTTTTTATAGGTGAGTTGAGACCATTTATATTGAGGGATATTAAAGACCAGTGATTGCTAGTTCCTGTTATTTTAGTTTTCGTTGTTGGTGATGTTATTGTGTGTGTTTTTCCCTTCTTTGGGATTTGCTGCTGTGAGATCATCTATTGTCTGTGTTTTTATGGATGTAGCTAACTTCCTTGGGTTGGAGTTTTTCTTCTAGTACTTTGTGTAGGGCTGGGTTTGTGGCTAGTTATTGGTTAAGTCTGGTTCTGTCATGGAATATCTTGTTTTGTTCATCTATGGTGATTGAAAGCTTTGCTGGTTATAGTAATCTGGGATGGCATCCATGGTCTCTTAGTGTCTGCATAACACTTGAAGAGGACCTTCTGGCTTTCGTTGCTTCCAATGTGTAATTCTGATAGGTCTGCCTTTATATGTTACTTGGCTTTTTTCCTTTGCACCTCTTAATATTCTTTCTTTACTCTGTATGTTTAGTGTTTTGATTATTACGTGGCGAGAGGACTTTTTATCTGGATCCAGTCTATTTGGTGTTCCGTAATCTCCTTGTATCTTCATATGCGTATCTTTCTTTTGGTTGGGAAAGTTTTTTTTAAATATTTATTTATTTATTATGTATACAATATTCTGTCTGTGTATATGTATGTCTGCAGGCCAGAAGAGGGCGCCAGACCTCATTACAGATGGTTATGAGCCACCATGTGGTTGCCGGGAATTGAACTCAGGACCTTTGGAAGAGCAGGCAATGCTCTTAACCACTGAGCCATATTTCCAGCCCCCAGGAAAGTTTTTTTTCTATGATTTTGTTCAATATATTTTCTGTGCTTTTGAGTTGGACTTCTTCTATCCCTATTATTCTTAGGTTTGGTCTTTTCATGGTGTCCCATATTTCCTGGATATTTTGTGTTAAGTTTTTGATAGATTTAATGTTTTCTTTGACTGATGAGTCTATTTCCTCTATCATATCTTCAGGGCTTGAGATTCTCTCTTCCATCTCTTGTATTCTGCTGTTTATGCTTGCATTTGTGGTTCCTGATCATTTTCCCCCTTATTTCCCATTTCTAGAATTCCCTCAGTTTGTGTTTTCTTTATTGTCTCTATTTCGGTTTTCAAGTCTTGGATCATTTCTTTCATCTGTTTGACTACTTTTTCTTGGTTTTCTTGAAGGAATTTGTTTTCTTCCTATTTTTTTGCTTGACTTTTCCTCCATTTCTTTGAGGGAATTTTTCATTTCCTCCTTAATGGCCTCAAACATTCTCCTAAAGTTATATTTTTAGGTCATTTTCTTCTGCTTCATCTATATTGGGGTGTTCACGTCTGGTTGTAGAGACACTAGTTTTTGTTGGTATTGTGTTGCTCTTTGTAGTGTTGAGTACGTTCTTACCTTGCTTACCCATCTTTTCCTCTGATTGGTGTAGTTGGGGCTGTGTCTCTGGTGATCAATCTTCCAGGTGCCTGTGGATCCAAGGCTCAGATGGTTGCTCCTTGTGGTACAGTCGGGGCCACAGTTCCAGTCATCTTGGAGGTCATTCAGTGTTACTGGAGGTCTCTTGGGGCTCCCAGGGGTAGCTCTGCAATCCCGATAGTTGTTCAGTTGGTTGGCTCTGGCCTGCTCCAGTGGAGGTTGTTGACTTGGGCATGCTCTGGTGGAGGTAGCTGGCTCGGGCCTGTTCCTGCAGATGTCTCTGCTCCCCTGAGGTCCCTGGCTTCGGTCTGGTCCTGCGGAGGTCTCTGGCTCAGGCCTGCTCCTTCAGTGGTTGCTCCATTATACTTGCTCCTATGAAGGTCACTCTTAATATTATTCTTAAAGTATTTATTATGAGAAGTGTTTTCCCGACACGATTTTAAAGGTTTTGAGGTTAAGACTTACCTGTGATCTGAGTGCTTAGGAACAGAAGCAAGAAACATTAGGAGTTCAAAGATATCCTGAGTTACATAGTGAGTTCAAGACCTGTGTGGAATACATAGGACCCTGTCTCAAAACAACAAAAATTTAAGAACTGGCAAGATGGCTCAGGGGGGTAATGATATGTGCTGCCTAACCTGATGATCTGAGTTTAATCATTAGGACCCACATGACAGAAGGAAGAACGGGCTCCAGAAAGTTGTCCTCTGACCACTTCCTCTTCCTCCTCCCCACCCCCCGCGTGGGGGAGAATAATAATAATAAATATTTTTTTTAAGTTTTTGAAAATAAAAATATAACTGTAATTGAAAATGACTATAATTGGGGCTAGAGAGATGGCTCAGTGGTTAACAGCATTGTCTGCTCTCCCAAAGGTCTTGAGTTCAATTCCCAGCAACCACATGGTGGCTCACAACCATCTGTAATGAGGTCTGGTACCCTCTTCTGGCCTGCAGACATACACACAGATAGAATATTGTATACATAATAAATAAATAAATATTTTTTTAAAAAAGAAAAGAAAATGACTATAATTCACATGGGGCTCATGTGAAAAAAATTGTTCTTAGCTGTACATCATTAAACTAATATTATTTTCAATATTTAGATGTGATTCGTTGTTTTGCTTTGTGTTGTTTGTTTGAGAAAGCCTCAAACTCACTCCATGTCAGTGGATGATCTTGAAAACCCTTGCTTCTGGGGACTGGAGAGATGGCTCAGTGGATAAGAACTTTGCCTGCTCTTCCAAAGGTTTTGAGTTCAATGGGAACTGAACAACCATATGTGCTCATCTGTAATGAGATTTGGTGCCCTTTTCTGGCCTGCAGGGTTACATGCAGGGAGAACATTTAATACATAATAAATAAATAAATCTTTAAAAAAAAAAAACCAGAAAATCGTTGCTTCTACCTCTCCAGGGCTGAGATTATGGTTCTAGTGTGCTTCTCTATTGCTGTAAGGAACTGATCAAAAGCAACTTGCAGGGAGGGGAAGGTTTATTTGGCTTATTGCTTATAGTCTATCATTGAGGGAAGCTGTGGTTGCATGGCCCCTATAGACGCACCTGTTTGAATGCTTGGACAATAAGAAGTGGCCCTAATAGGAAGTGTGGCCCTGTTGGAGGAAGTATGTCACTGTGGGCTCAGGCTTTGATGTCTCATATAATCAAGCTGTACCCAGTGGGGCACAGTCTCCTTCTGCTGCCTGTGGATCAAGATGTAGAACTTGCTGGATTAAAAGCACTTGCAGCAATTAAAAGCACTGTCTCCTCTTCCAGAGGACCTGAGTTCAGTTCCCAGCACCCACATGGCAGCTTGCAAAAATGAAAGAAAAGGAGAGAAACTCCAAGCTCCTTCCCCAGAACCTGCATGTTGCCATGGACTAACCCTCTGAACTGTAAGACAACCCCCAGGACATGTTTTTCTTTATAAGAGTTGTCATGGTCATAGTGTCTCTTCACAGCAATAGAGACCCAAATTATGGCAGAAGCTAAGGCATGAACTCAAAGTAGACATCAAGAGGCAGGAATGGAAGCAGAAATCATGGAAGAATGCTGTTTACTGGCCTGTTCTTCATAGCTGGATCAGTCTGCTTTATTTCTATACAACCCAAGACCACTGGAGCAAGGGTGGCATCCTCTATAGTGAGCTGGGCCCTCCTGCATTAGTTATCAATTAATCCCCTACTCCCCCACCCCCACACCACAGACATGCCCACAGGCCAATCTGGTGCAGTCAAATGCTCACTTGAGGTCCCCTCCTCCCAGAGGCCTCTAGTTTGTATCAGTGACAAAACCTAATCAGCGGAGGTTTGCACCACCACACCTGGCTTTAGGTAGCGAGGATGAACTCTGAGCTCCGTGCCTGTAAAGCATGCACTCTGCCAATTGAGCTATAGTCTCAACCCTAAAAGAATACATTTTTAAGGTTTCATTTAAAAGAAAGCAGATGGCAGACAAAATGTGTTGCTGAATTCTATGTGATATCTGAATTCCAGATGAGACAGAGCAAATGGGAATTGTGCAAATGTTAATATTTACATATCGGAGCTGGATTTCCGGGAATACTTTACTTCAGCTTAAGTAAGAGTTACTCAGAAAATTTTGAGTCTTTCTGTAGACGAAAATAATTGCATTTCAAAAGCCAGAAAATTTCCTAAACTTAGAGATTAAGAATCGGAGTTCTGGCTAATTGAAAAGGTGTTTGGAAAACTTTCACTCTGATGAAAACTAGCTTTAGAGGAACTTGTGCAGCTTCACAGTGAGGATTCTGCTCTTTCAAGTGGAGGGCGCTTTCTTGTGCCCTGGGAACCACAGATAGCCTCCTTCTTTAAGACACATCAATGCATAGCACATAATAAAACCGGAAGAGTATATGCCTGTAGAATTTATTTTCTATTCTCAGTCTTTGCAAATAAGAAGTCTTCTTTGTTCACATTAATATTGTGGCAATAGATAGTTCACAAGGCTTGGGAGTATCTGCTGACCTTGCAGAATACCGGAGTTCAGTTTTCTGCACCCAGGTCAGGCAGCTCCAGTGCTAGATGATCTGACACCCTCTTCTGGCTTCTGCAAATACTTATACACAGTCCCCACACACATACAGGAACATCCACCTACATATAAATAAAAACAAATCTTCAGAAACAGTCTGAAACACAGAATGGGCTTTACTCTTTTTGTTGCTGGTTGTGTGGTGTTGGGGATTAAACACCCAGTCATGGGCTTGCTAGGCAAGTCCTCTACTGAGCTATGTCCCAAACTCCACAGAAAGCAGCCTAGAAGGACGAACCTATGGCTCAGGCCAGCAGAGGAGTTTGAAAGGGCTAGTCTCTGCTATTGTGTCCATAAATTGAACATTTCATGGGGTTGAACTTCTTGTGAAGTCATCATTTTTTATTTGAGCATATTGAGTAACTGAAGTTGCCACAGCACACCTTTTGGCTTATTTGGTTTTGGGGTTTTTTCCCCCCTCTTTCATTTAAATACAAATGTGTTATTCAAGAAACCAGCTACCAATGCTAGGAAGCCAGTTCAAACACAGTGATAAAGGGTGTGGATTTTCCCACCTTGTCATTGTGAGGCCATTCAGAAGAGCATTGAAAGCCGTCCATCCTCTATTTACAGCTCACAGGTCGGAGATAAGGGCATAAGGTTGTTAGTTTCTTCAGAGGGTTGTTTGAAGGGTAAGTGAAGTGGTGCTTACCACACACTCTGCACAAGACTGGAGAGACACACTTTATAAGGCTGTTTTGGCTTTACCTACAGCTCCTCTAGTTTCCAGGACCAAAGCTAATGATTCATGCCTGGAGCTCTGTGAGAGTCGCTGTCCCATAGTGTATGATCAATGATGATCCAGGGAGGGTTACTCACTGCCTTCACTCACCTTCGTCATGTTTGGTCTGGGGCTAGATCCCCAGTGACAAGCTGAGCTTTTTGAGGACATGTTCTACCTTAATTATATTTTTGAGGTACTGAGTTTTGCTATTCGCAGATCAAGTTTTTTTCTTAAATATATGTATTTATTTAGTGTGTGTACATGTGCATATTTATGTAGGTCAGAGAACAATTTGAGAGTTTGGTTCTCTCCTTCCACCATATGGATCCTGGGGTTTAAACTTGTTTTGAGGCTTGGCATCAAGTATCTTTACCCACTGACCCATCTCCCAAGCCCATTTCTAGACTCTTTTATTTGTGTGTGTGTGTGTGTGTGTGTGTGTGTGTGTGTTCACGCATCATTGTATGGGTACCTGCAGAGTCCAGAAGAGGGCATTGGATCCCTGGAGTTGGAGTGACAGGCAGTTGTAAGCCACCTGACTTGGGTGCTGGAAACCAAGCTCGGATCCCTGGAAGAGCTGCAAGTGCCCTTCACCTCTTAGCTATCTCTCCAGCCCCACATTTGTAGGTTCTTGGTAAGGGAATAATGTATAATTGAAATTGAATTCAGACACACTTAAAATGACATTTTGCAACTGAGTTCTTTTGTGTTTTGTATTTGTTTTTTAGACAGAATTTTGCCTAACCCGTGCTGTCCTTGAACTTGCTATGCTGCTAAGGCTACCCGATGCTAAATTTCTGATTCCACAGCTCATACATCCCAACTGCTGCCATTAAAGTCCTGGGCCACCATGCCTGGCTACATTTGACTTATCTTGTGGTTTTTAAGTAAGTAGAAAAAAGTAATTTCCTTTATTTTAATCTAGTAAAACAACATAGAACAAGTACAAACAAAAGGATATGCATTATGCTTCCATTTCAAAAAGGATAGCCAGCTTTGCCTTGTGGCAAGTTGTGGCTTGTTTTGTTTGAGATGACAATGTTGTGGTCTTGGCTTACCTTCAACTCCTGGGCCCAGGTAGTCCTTAGCCTTTCTTGACTTTCCAAGTAGCTGGGTAATCACTGTTACACCTGGCTGGTTTAGGCCTTTTCTTAGGTTGCGTGTTGGGGGGGTCTCATATCCCAGGCCAACCTTGAACTCTCTATGTAGCCGAAAGTCTGCCTGCCTTTGCCTCCAAAGTGCTGGTATTAAAGATGTGTTCACTAGGATTTTACTTTCTATGTGATGGAGTTACAGGTATGCCCCATGGCATTCAGTTTCGTGAGTTGCTGGGGGGAGGGGGCAAACCTGTGGCCTCATGCACACTAGGCAAGCACTGTATCATCTGATCCACATTCTCAGACCCACTGTTAGGCATTTTGACATTGGATACCTACTAGATAGTACAGATGGGCATAGCGGTCGTTGGAGATAAATTAAGAAAGATCTGCAGCCGGGCGGAGGTGGTGCCCACCTTTAATCCCAACACTCAGGAGGCAGAGGCAGGAGGATTCCTGTGGACAGCCTGGTCTACAGAGTGAATTCCAGGACAGTCAAGGCTACACTGAGAAACCCTGTTGGGGGGGGGGAGAAAGGAAGGAAGGAAGAAAGCTCTGTAAGTATAAAACCGGTAGAGTAGCTTATGAATTTGGAGAGAATTAAGACATGTCAACATGTGGGTGGTATTTAAACCCATATAACTGACTAGGATCCTCCAGGGAAAAGGCATAAATGAAAAGAGGGGAAGTCAAAAGTAAATCCTAGGACATTTCAAGACTTACAACATAGTGAAAGGAGGAGAAGGTACAAAGGACAGAAAACAGAAGTGGATCAGAGCGTCAGAGAGAGGAAGAATCCAAACAAAGGCCATCCTCACGCCAGCCTGCTCTTGCTGCGCCTGGCTCCTTGTCCAGTACCACACATAAAACAGGTGATAAGTGACTTATTTCTGGTAGTAGAAAGGGTATCACCCTATAAATTTATCAGGGTTAATTGAGACTGTAGGGATAGGCTGCCGATTAAGATAGTATCAGGGAAACCAGTTCCAAGAACTTACCAGGTATGTCAGACCAGGGAAAAAGTGCGACTTTCTCACCAGGGTCTATAAAGTAGTATGTTGGGGATTAATTACTTCTCTGTAAAGATGTGTTACATTTATTTAATAAGGTAAAGATGTGTTGCTTTGCCTGCTTAAGGAACCTGATTGATCTAATAAAAAGTTGAATGCTCAATAGCTGGGCAGTAGAGGGACAGGCAGGGCTGGCAGGCAGAGAGACTAAACAGAGGAGGAATCTAGGTTAGAGAGAATGAGGGAGAAAGAGAGGGAGATGCCTGGGGCCAGCCAGCCAGGCAGCCGCCAACCAGTCATGGAGGAAGCATGAAAGTAGAACGTAAGGAATGAGAGAAAGGTAAAAAGCCCCAAGGCAAAATGTAGACAAAGAGAAACAGGCTAAAATAAGTTATAAGACCTAGTGGGACAAACATAAGAGAAGGCTGAGCATTCATAGCTAATGTTAAGCCACCATGTCATGATTTGAGAGCTGGTTGCAGGCCCAAGAGAAAGGCCGCTGGGGGTGGGGGAGCAACTTGATCCTGCCTCAAACTGATATGCCATGCTTTGTTGACTCCCATGGGAGGCCTTCCCCTTTCTAAAATGAGACAGATGGGTGAGGAGTGGATGGGGTGGGGGTAGCTGGGAGGTGGGGGAGAATGGAAGAAGAGGAGGGAGGGCAAAGTGTGGTTGAAATGTAAAATAAACGAAAAAATTTAATAAATTAAAAAAATAAAAGAAAGCCTGGTACAGCAGTAGATACCTAGCGTTGAGACAGAAACAGCCCACACTAATCTATCACCTGATACCTGGTGTGTACACAAGGGCTGATGGGCTGAAACCTCCAGATTGTCCCCAGGGTGTTAGCTCTGTTCTGTCTCCTCGGGTTGACCTGGCCTGCTCTGTTATCCACCCATCCACCTGTTCGTTTGTCTAGCCGGTGTGTTAGTCACTTTTCTGTCTCTCTGATAAACCACCATGATCGACACAACTTAGAGAGGAAAACGTTTATTCGGCTTAAGGTTCCAGAGGGATAAGGGTCTGTCAGAGTGGGGAAGAATGGCAGCAAGCATGGCAGCAGGAACTAGATGCTGAGAGCTCACGTCCGCAAAGGCAAGTAAGAAGCAGAGAGAGCTGGGCAATGGTGGTGCATGCCTTTAATCCCAGCACTCGGGAGGCAGAGGAAGGTGGATCTCTATGAGTTTGAGACCAACCTGGTCTACAAGAGCTAGTTCAAGGACTGGCCCCAAAGCTACAGAGAAACCCTGTCTCGAAAAACCAAAAAAGAAGAAGGAGGAGGAGGAGGAAGAGAGGGAGAGGGGAGGAGGAGGAGGAGGAGGGAGAGAGGGAGAGGGGAGAAGGAGGAGGAGAAGGAGGAGGAGAAGGAGGAGGAGAAGGAGGAGGAGAAGGAGGAGGAGGAGGAGGAGGAGGAGGAGGAGGAGGAGGAGGAGAAGAAGAAGAAGAAGAAGAACAACAACAACAACAACAACAACAACAAGAGAAAACTGCAAGGAGGACAGAGGCCTAGATTCTCAACCCTGCCCCTTCCCATACTTCCTCTAGCAAGGCCACACCCCCCAGCCCTCCCCAAACACCTCCAGCAGCTGAGGATCAATTGTTCAAATGTTGGAGACTATGGGGGAAATTTCACACAACCTGGGGGTTCCAGTTTTGTCTCTGCAGCTGACTGCATTTTCCCCTCAAGACCTGGTTCTCCCACAGCCTGCTTTCCACAAACGGCTTCTTTGAGGTTCTGGGATTGTTGGCTTGTTAGTTTGCACTTCTGCTTGCATTTCTCTCAGCTCTCTTCTGAAATCTCTTGTTCTTCTTAGCTCTTTAGCAAAGTAATTCTATAATAAAAGATTGGAATGGGGGCAGAGGCTGGAGAGATGGCTCAGGTTCAGGGGTTAAGAGCGTTGAATGCTCTTCCAGAGAACCTGGGTTTGACTCCCGGCATCCAGACACATAACCTTCTGTAACTCCAGTTACAGGGGATCGGACACTCTCATCTGGCCATCATAGGCACCAGGCATGTGAGTGGTGCACGTATATACATGTGGGCTTACACAGAAAATAAAAGATTGGAACAGGCTGGGTGTGGTGGTGGCACAAGGAGGCAGAGGCAGGCAGATCTCTGTGAGTTCCGGGCTGGCCTGGTCCACATAGCAAGTTCCTACATGTACATTATCTCCTTAAGGGCATAATTATTCTTCCTAACTCCTTAGTATGGCTTTAGGTGAATTAGCCTTCCTAAAGGGTGGTCTTTGGGCCAGTATATTGACAGAACCAGGAAGATTAACCTTTAACAGAGGAGGCACTGGTCTGTAATGTTCTAACCTTTGGAGCATATCAGAAAGTCGTGTCTCCATTCAGGACCAGAAGTAGATTAGATTCTTTTGACCAAAATGGAATAGCAAAGGAAATGACCAAAGGAAATGGGAATCAAAAGATTCCATTCTTTTGATCAAATGGAAATAGCTTTCCATTCATAAGTTTCCATAAAACCCGGATATCCGTCTTCAATAGCCTCCAAAACTACAGCTGCGTTGTTCCTTCAAGAATTAAGACCCTAGAGTCAGGCATGGTGGCAGACATCTTTAATTCCAACACTTGGGACACAGAGGCAAAGTAATCTTGGTGAGTTCAAGGCTAGTTTGGTCTACATAGCAAGTTCCAGGCCAGCCAGTGCTGCATAGTAAGACCTCATCTCAACAAAACAAAATAAAACAAAACAAAAAAAAAAATAGAAAAAAAAAGAGTTAAGACTCTAAAATCATTTAAGAGATAGGCTGTAATTTGGGAATAAAAATATAACCATTTCCACCATAAAAATCCAGCACTCTGGTTCCACAGTTGTTGTCAGAAAGGGTTAATGTCTGGAGCAGAGTTCTGGCCACACCCTTAGGTGTCACTTCCAGATCAGGACACTCTTCTACAGAGAAGAGATAAGGGAAAAAGCAGGCCTCCCTTCTGGCCTCCCTGGCGCCTGGCTAGGACAAAACTATTGAGAGGACAAAGGACAGTTCTGGCTTTGCGCCTAGGGGGAAAACTGTTCACTGGAGTCCTTTATGCCGAACAGTCCGGACAGTTTCCATGTCCTGACTTCATCAGCAGACCCATGAGACAGCTGCTCACATTGCTGGCGTAGTCAGGAAGAACCGAGTGGACAAGAAGCGGAAAACCCCTGCTATAAAACCGCAGGGTCTGTCTGCAGTGGCCCACTTCCTCCAGCAAAGCTCTACCTCTTAGAGGTTCCACAACCATCCCAAACAGACTCAACCGACTGTGGGAGACATTTCACAGTCAAAGGACAGTGATCCCTTTAGTGAGCATCCATCCAAAGAGATTGTTATCTGTTTGATTTGCAATTACCAAACACAAACGCAGAGACTTTTTGTCTGCAGTTATCTATTGACTCTCTTGGGTACCAACAGGGATCTAGAGTCAGTATGAGGGGAAAAGAATCTCCCAGCTGATGGGTGTCTCTCTGCCTTCCTCAAGAAGCACAGTCCGATTGAGTCATTTCATTCCATTATGAAACTCTTCCGGGTCCTGTTAACCCCATTAGACTGATTCTAACATCACCCAAGACAGCGTAGGCCCTTCAGTTTTTAAGAGTATTCTATTTCCCTCATCCAAAGGGGTATCTTTCATTAATGTCTCATAACAAGGTAACAAATGTCCCTCAAGTGGGAATTCTCTAGTTCAAAGTCCTAGTCACTATAGCTTGGTGGCACTCACTGGCTTTTCCCAGAGACTCCAGTCCAGGTTTATGTGCTTCCCATAAGCTCTGGTCCAGGCTACCACACAGAAAGTTTGTTTATGCCAGAAACCCAGCTACACCATGGCATCAAGCAAGCTTATTGGTTCCTACTTAGCATACCCAATTACCCATTCCTTCTCTTTTCCAGCCTGAAATAGTATCAATTCCCACAAAACATTTAAGTAAATGTGTTGATTTGAATGACAAGTGCTTCATAAGTCTTGGACACTTGAGTACTTGGTCCCCAGTTTGTGGCTAACTAGGGAGGATTCAGAGATGTGGCCTTGCTGAAGGAAGTGTGCCAATGGAGGAGGGCTTTGAGGTTTCAAAAGACTCCTTCCATTTTCCCAGTGTGTTCTCTATCTCCTGCCTGCATCTATAGATGTGAGTTCTCGCCTGTTTCTGCCACCATGTCTTTGCTCCACCGCCATGGTCTGTAACCCTCTGTCTGGTACCATAAATCCAATTAAACACTTTCCTTTATAAGTCACCTCGGTCATTGTGTCTTATCACAACAATAACTAAACAGTAAATAAAACACAACATCCTCAAAATTGTTAAGCTTCTACTTTTTATTATCATACCAACTTTTACATTTTTCTGTTCTCTTAATCAGACTTGGATCCACCAGAGGATCTTGGCACAGTGAACCGAACTACCAGATCAGCAAATCTTCTGTTATTCTTTCTATCCAGTCCTGACCATTGAAACCACTTTTGTATGGAAGGCTTTGGATCCTCAAGGGCAGCAGAGCCAAAGGACCCTGCCTTTCTTGTTGATCTTTGTCTTGAGTAATGTTCATGATTATTGTTCTGGGTGATTTCAGATCATATTTTTTACGATAACTTTTTCTTCTCAGTTAAATGTCTCCAAATTGGTAAATAGAGCAAACTTGTTTGGAATCCTCTTAAGATTGTGTTGCATAAGTTTCTTTCTTCATCATATATATATATATGATATATATATAGTTTCATGTAGACTAGACAAGCATTGAATTTTCCATGTCGCTGAGGATGACCTTGAACTTCGAATCTTCCTGTCCCATCTCCCCACAGCTGTGATTACAGGCATGTGCCAACACACCAACCTGCATGCAGTGCTCTGATTGGACCCAGTGTTTGGTACAGCCTATACAACTGAGCATCCTACCAACTGAGCTACACCCCCATGTCCACTTGTTTTGTTTTAACCACATCAATTTCTATTTTCTTTCTCTCTTGGCACTACAGATTGTGTCCCAGAGCCCTGTGCTTGCTAAGCATACACAGCGACGAGGGCAGGAGAAAGAAATAGGTCAGACAGTTTAGGGAAGAGACCCTGTGGTAGCTGAAAGAGGAAACCCTAGAGGTCAAGAGAAAGAAAAACAGAGGGCAGCCATGTGGACTGGTCAGTGTCCAGTCCAGGTTACCTGTAAGCCAGAGAGTACTCTCTGCATACACCAAGATGGCCATATTTCTTGAGCAGCCTCCTTGCCTTCCCCTCCCCTCTCATTCTAGCCAATACTGCTTACTTGGTAGTCTAGACTACCCATCACAGTGTACGTAACTGTATATGGGTGACAAAAGGAGACCTATACTATCCACTCATTTTGTTGTTGTCATTGTTTGGGGTTTTTTCTCTTACAATTAGAATTCTCTGAAGCCTATGCATGTACATTAGAGCTGCTTTCCTGAAGAAGCATCACAGCCACTCTTTTTCAGAACCCTACAATAACCTGGAAAGCAGTAGTTCCATTTTTGTCATGGCCAGAAACCAGAAATGTTTTTGGTCTTGTCATGTTGGAGGCCAGAAATGCAAAAGTATTTAGGGACTCTGGTTCCTGGTCTGGCTCCTGGATGATCTGGGGGTATACACTCTTGAGGGCGGAATGTCATAGGATGTCATAGAAGTCACCAAAGCTGTGGGTCTCACCTTCCCTCTTAACAGTGTAAAGATAAACGTTAGCTTTGCCATTCGGATCTTACACAGGAGGAGGCATCTGGCTCTGTTGAGGTGCATGGAGGAAACGCTATTTTCTTCTGGTCAAAAGAAAGGAATCTGCTTCTGGTTCAGGGTAGAATCGTGACATTCTGGTCTGTTGCAAAGATTAGAATATTACATAGTATTGTCTCCTAAGAGTTAATCCAGCTAGGCCTGGCAGTGAATTACCCAGCCAGGAGTCCACCTCCCAGGAAAACTGATTTACCCAAAGCCATACTAAGAAGTTAAAAAGAATTATCCCCTTGCTGGGTGGTGGTGGCACATGTCTTTAATCCCAGCGCTCAGGAGGCAGAGGCAAGCAGATCTCTGTGAGTTTTAGCCTGGTCTACAAGAGCTAGTTCCAGGACAGGCCCCAAAGCTACAGAGAAAAATCCTGTCTCGAAAAACCAAGAAACAAAACAAAACAAAAAACCAAAAAACAAAACTATCCCTTTAATGAGATAATATAGTTAACTCTTGCTCCAATGCAGTCTCTACCAGAACTCCCATCCTGTGTCCTGCCAGCTTTCCTGAGTTGCTCAGAAAACTACAATTTTTTTTGTCAGTCTTTTTTATATCTGCCCCCGCAACCCAAATACTGGCCAAAGCCTGAACATGCTTCCCCAGACAGTTTGGGCTTTCTCATTCTTCTCCAAAGGCCACAATACCCTGTTGCCATAGTTGCTTGGTTAGTGTGGCTACTTGCAGATCTGTTTCAGCATATGTCTGCTCTCTCTTCCTCTCCTTCCTCCTCGCAACTGATGGGATTTAGTTGGCCTACCCTGGTGCTTGCTTGCTTGCTTTCTTTCTTTCTTTCTTTCTTTCTTTCTTTCTTTCTTTCTTTCTTTCTTCCTTCCTTCCTTCCTTCCTTCCTTCCTTCCTTTGTTTTGTTTTGTTTTTTTGTTTTTCGAGACAGGTTTCTCGAAGCTTTGAAGCTTTGGAGCCTGTCCTAGAACTCACTCTGTAGACCAGATTAGCCTCGAATTTACAGAGATGCATCTGCTTCTGCCTGCTGAGTGCTGGAGTTAAGGGCATGTGCCACCACCACCTGGCTGATCCCAAATTCTTCCTTTCAAATTCATTCCCAGATTATTTTATTAACAAGACAAAGAACCCAGCTGGATGGTGGTGGCAGGTGCCTTTAATCTCAGCACTCAGGAGGCAGAGGCAGACAGATCTTTGTTAGTTTGAGGACAGGCAGAGCTATGCAGAGAAACCTTGTCTCAAAAAAGACAAATATAAACCAAAAACCAAACAACAACAGCAAAAAGACCCAAAAAGAACAAGACTAATAATCCAAAGACCAAGTCTCCAGCTCCCAGGTAATGACACTACTGATCTGCACTGCCCGTCTGCCCATTTGTTTTGGTGGTTTGGTTTACTGGCCAGCAACCAATTGTGAAGAGCAGGCGGGCCTTGGAGGGGTCATCCAGCCTCTGCTTTCCAAGTGCTGGAATCATAGACATGTGACACCATGCCCAGATTT
>JAQHUG010000035.1:8896428-8934260 GCA_028555095.1 Dicrostonyx torquatus
CTCTTTGTTAGCTAGGCCCGACCTTCAGACTATAGGCCTACTGTTGCCATGGGTCCAAGTGGCCTTGCTTTAAAGATACCAAGGCACCTGGAATCCTGCTTCTGCTAGCAGGGAATCTTGGCTGATGTCCCTATTTTGGGTTAGGAGAAGGGGAGTTGTGGCGTTGCCGCTGCTGTTAACCCATTCCATTTCACTTACATTCACTTGTCTGAAGTTTTAATAGTTTATAGACCATTAACTTGCATTTGAGTAGGAGTAGTTTGAGTATAAAGGTACCTTAGCACTCAGTCCATTTTCTCTGTCTGTCTCTCTCTCTTTATGATTTCTTTGTAGCTTTGGAGCCTGTCCTGAAACTTGCTCTGTAGACCTGACTGGCCTCATACTCAAAAAGATCCTCCTGTCTCTGCCTCCCGAGTGCTGGGATTAAAGGCATGTGCCACCATTCCCTGACTAGTCCATTTTCTAAAGGTCTTTATTCCCAGCATTCATGAGTACCCAACTTGTTGCCTAGGCCACATAAATTCCGGGATAGCTAAGAATGGGACCCAACAAGTTTGGAGATGACAGCATCTTGTCACAGTGTCAAAGGGTTGGACACTCAGTTGGATGTAATGGTGCATGCCTTTAATTCCAGCACTTTAATTCCAGAGCAGTGTCTGCGTTCCAGGCCAGCCTGGACTACATAATGAGACCCAATCTCCGAAGGGGGAAAAATTGGACACTTGTATCTGGATTCTGTGGGTGTGTGCAGGGGAGAGTATAGTTTGGTTTCACATAGATGTCTTGAATTTGTAATGAGACCCATGGTATTTAATTAGAAACTAGCTGTACTTTTGTTCACAGGCAGTAGCTAGCTAGATACTGAGTCCTTGACTGTCCATGCTAAGAAGGTGCGTGGTCCGTTACCAGTTTTGTTCTGAGTAGAGAAACTCCACTAGAATTGGCCATGTCATATGCCAGGAGTATAGTTAAGCAGTGGAGATTGTGTTTAATGTGTGTAGAACCCGAATTTAATCCCAGCACTGAGAAGACCAGCTTGAAAGTGAGTGGTAAATTCAGGCCTGCGTTAGTGCTGGATCGAATCGCTAGTTCTTTTCCTTGAATGGTATGGGACATATCAATTCTTTTTTAAAGCTTTGTGGGTATTTGGCAGCTAAGTGGATGAGTATGATGGGTTTAGTAGTTCGTCGGATTAGATGTTGAGCTGCTTTGTGCCACCAGCAGTTCCAAAGAAAGATTCCTATGTTCTTCACACATGTTGAGAATGTTTTGCTTCTACATAGCTGCCATTTTTAAAATTTTAAAAGTTAGTTTATGTGTATTAAATAGTGAAAAATCGCTTTAAACGTTAACTCTAGTTGAAATATCTAGTGAAGGTGTGCTAACGAAGTGGTAAGTAGCAGGCAGATTAAAAAACGTCTTAGGGGTTTCTCTTGTTTGCTTTCAACATATGTGTTGCTTAGGGGCTCTTTTGAAAGTTTTCTTTTTTCTATGTTGTAGAGTGGAGTTGTATTTTTATTTTATTTTTGAGACAAGGTCTCACTATGTAGCCGTGGCTGGCCTGGAACTCCCAGAGATACATTTGCGTTTTCCTTCTGTGTGCTGGAAATGAAGGGCTGGGCCACCATGCCCATCCTAGTGGGGGAGTTTCTTTCTTTTTTTTTTTTTAATGAAGAAATTATAATTCAAAGTCACTGTGTAAAATGTAAAAATTATGCTTGGAGCCAGGAGCATAGTTAAGCAGTGGAGATTGTGTTTAATGTGTGTAGAACCCGGATTTAATCCCAGCACTGAGCAAACCAGCTTGAAAGTGAGTTGTAAATTCAGGCCTGCGTTAGTGCTGGATCAAATCGCTAGTTCTTTCTTTGAATGGTATGGGACATATCTGGACCAGATTGGCAGCAAAAAAAAAAAAAACAAAAAAAAAAAAACCCAAACCAAACAACCCCCCCACATACAACAGTCTCATCTCTCACTTAGACAAAGAACAGTGGGGTGTAGATAACTTCCACCGTGTCAGCTCTCTGTGACTCTGCTGTAGTGAAGAACGGAGTGTGTTTGAACTATCCTCACTATTTTTTTTTTTATTCCAAATCTAGATGGTTTGGATTACAAACAAAAGTTCAGTGGCTTTTTTGCTTCTCCTTAACAGAAGCAAATGACTGATTTCAAGTTGGCCTTTTTAAAATGGATTTTATAAAATAATCTCAAATTTATTGAGCAGCAAGGTATCTCAGATGACAGCAGTTAGAGTCACTGGGTCTAGAGGACTGAAGAGATGGCTCAGCAGTTAAAAGCGCTGGCTTCTCTTCCAGAGGACCACAGTTGGATTTGGACTCCCAGATTCACAGGTTGGATCATAACAAGATGTAGCTGCAATCCCAGCAGATTTGATGCTCCTTCCAGCTTCTGCCAGCAGTGTATGCATATATATACATACATGTAGGGAAGACATTCATCTACATATACTAAGTCCCAGTAACGAAAACAAGCTTTAGTAAGAACAACATATTTAATATTAGGAAGTTGGTTAGGTGGTTATAAAAGCGAAGGACATGTTAATAGTAGTTAAACCTTATGAGGTTTAAGAAGAGGGTCCATGAAGCTAGATTTTTGTAGAGGTCAGCTGTTTATAGAAAGATATGTAATGGTTGGCTCTGGAAGTACCAAAAGACGCTGGAGACTAGAGCCAGTTTCTGCCACGGTGACCAGGGATGGCAAAGATATGTAATGGTTGGCTCTGGAAGTACCAAAAGACGCTGGAGACTAGAGCCAGTTTCTGCCACGGTGACCAGGGATGGCCTACAGTTTCAGCTTAACTGCAGCCTTTTTAAAAGAGACTCATTCCTGTTTTCCAATCACCATTCTCGTACCTTTAGTAGCAAAACTTAGCAGAAACCCTCCTGACAGAAGAACCATTAAATTTGGGTGAATAATTTTACTCTGTCTCCATACACTGGTTTAGGGGGGTGGTTTAGAATTGACAGTGAATAAAAGACCTGCACAATGGCACAAGATAAAATAACAGTAATTTTAATAGGGAACCCTGCCTTATCTTCCCTTTTAAAAAAAAATCATCATTTTCTGTTTTGCCAGACCATTTTGCTAGGAATTAGAAATAGAAAACTACATTAAAGGGCTCTGTCCTTAAGGGGACATGACAAACCACTGTATGGTGTGTTAAATGCAGTAACAGATGAGTGATGTGTTTTGGGAGCCCAAAGGACATAGCAGCCAGCTTCCTGTTACTCTGCTTAGATAAGATTAATGACTAGCATTGTTTTTTATCCTGTGTTCAGATGAAATTCACCTTTATTTTCTTTCTGTGCCTGTTGCCTCATATCAAAGCTCTTTTGGTGAGCGATCTCAGTTTTGTCACATAATTATTAAGTATTTTGTACCTTATCCAATTGAAATTGTAAGAACTCTTGTTTCCTTGTACTTTAAGTCTTGTACTGTGTATGTGGGTGTTTCCAGAATTTTTTAGTGGATAATGGGAATAAGCTGTTGCAGACATGTTTCCTCCTTCCTAGATCATTCAAGAATATTTGGTTTTTCTGGATGTAATTTCACTTTAAAATGGATGTAAAGTTCACTTTAGTTCATTGAAAACAGTTATAGCACCAGCAAATGATAGAAAAGCAACTTTAGATTTCTGATTTTAGAACTAGGAAGTACTTTTAATGCCTCCCCCAAAAGACTTTTTAAAACCTCTCTCTTAATGCTGTTTCTGAAAGAGAAAAAAATTTTCTCATTTGTTTTGACAGATTTTATCAATTCTCCCTTCTTTTCTCATTGTATTGGTGACTTACTAGTTAGCTATTGTGAAATGTGCAGATCCTATATAGTACTTGACTTTGATTTTTCTGCTGATTTCTTCCACCACACACATACCATATTGATTTAAAACTAATTGTTTACTTTTTTTTTGTTTGTTTTTTGTTTTTCGAGACAAGGTTTCTCTGTAGCTTTGGAGCCTGTCCTGGAACTAGTTCTTGTAGACCAGGCTGGTCTCGAACTCAGAGATCCACCTGCCTCTGCCTCCCGAGTGCTGGGATTAAAGGCGTGCGCCACCATTGCCCAGCTAATTGTTTACTTTTTAAAATACATATATCTCCATGTTGGTAATTGCATCAAACTCTCACTATTTACACTGTTTTCTATGCAGAATTTAATTTAGCATTTGAGGGCTGTCTTGGAACGCAGCCAAATGTCTTCTAGAAGGCTTACTTATATTACTGAAAGGGTAGTGTGTGTAATAGAAGGGAGCTTCAAAGTTGGCGGTAAGAAACTTGATTCCAGCTCATGGTAGTGCTCGCCTCCTTAGCCTAAGGCCCTAGGCTCAACCCCCAGCCAACTCTAAGGAAAGGTGGTGAAGGGAGAGGCTTCTAGGTCTGACTCTAACTACAAGCAGATCTTGGGTGTTCTGAGTGTGTTTGTGTATTCATGTGTCTATATGCCACTCCATTTGACCTGATGAATTATTTGTAAAGATAATAAGAGGTAAATGACTTTTTAAAAAAAAGTTAACAAAGCCAGTTGTAAGCAGGAATGTATGTAAAGAAAGAAAAAGAGATCCATTTACCTGTGGCTTACACACTGTCCTGGTGATAACTTTGTTACTAAAGTTTATTTTATTTTTGTTTTGTTTTTTGAGACAGGGTTTCTCTGTAGTTTTGGAGCCTGTCCTGGAACTTGTTGTGTAGACCAGGCTGGCCTTGAACTCACAGAGATCTGCCTGTCTCTGCCTGGCAAGGGCTGGGATTAAAGGCAATGACTGAAGTTTAAATATCCGTATTTGATAGACAGTTGTAAGGGTTGAACAGGAAGGGGAGGAATTGTGGATATACTGTGTTGATCATGCTTTTTTTCTCAGAGGTGAGGGTTTATCAGATTATTAGTGGGAGCTACAGACAGAAAACATTCAGAATGATGATTTGCAGGATTTTGTTTTGTTAAGAAGTGGAGGGAGATGGTGATTTCAGCACCGAGGAATGCTGAGACAGGAATAGCTTCAGTTTCAACCACCATTATCCCTGCCCAAGTTGAAGAGTGAAAATTATAGTGTCCCAAAGACCATGCTACTGGGTTAATGTATCCCTTTTCTTCCCTTGATTGTCTAGAAGTAGTAGAGCCACCCTTGCTTTTCTTCTTTTAAGTGGTCTCACCAAATTGCTCAGGTTTCTTTTGAACTCACTTTAGCCTGAGGACTGGGATTACAGGTCTGTCCAGTTTTGTTTATGATTTTTCTTTATAAAGATTTATTTTTATTCTGTGTGTATGATTGCTTTTGCCTACATGTAGATATGTGTACCATGTGGAGGTCAGAAGACATTGAGTCTCTTGGAACTGGGGTTGGTTGTGAGCTACTTGTGGGTTCTGGGAACTGAACCTAAGTCCTATAAGAACAGTTAAGTGTTCTTTGCTTCTGAGCTATTGTTTAAGCTCCCATAAATTATGGTATATTGTATATAGTTTTCTTTTTTAAAGTTTTGATTGTTTATGGTTCGTTAGTTTTTCAAAGGAGCCTCACTATGTACCCCTTGCGGGCTGTCCTGGAACTCTGTAGAGCAGGCTGGCCTTGAATTCACAGAGATTCACCTGCCTTTGGGTGCTGGCCTTAAAGGTATGCATCACCACACCAGATTTAACTCTGTCAAGATCACAAACCTTATCTGGCAGTGGTGGCTCACTTGGTGAACCATCTGAGCATTCGGGAGGCAGAGGGAGGCGGATCTCTTAGTTTGAGGCCAGCATGGTCTATAGAGCAAATTCTAGGACAGCCACAGCAGTTATATAGAGAAATTCTTTCTCAAAGAGGGAGAGGGAAAGGGATCGCAAAAGTCTCTGGACTACTTAGTAAAATTCTTTGTTAAAAAATTAAAGTAGAAGGGAAAAAGAAGTTTATAAAAGCCAGGGCTGGAGCTGTTAGTCATTGGGAGGTCTCTTGCCTAATGTGCATCGGGGTTCTGTCCCTGTAGCAGCACCACCAACACGCCCCTAATTGATTAAACAGCTTTGCTTTAGTAGGAAGGCATCACAAAGTATAAACATAGACGTGATACACGCACACAAATGGAACTTCTTCCATTATTTCCACGTCACTTTAAGACAGCAATTCTCAACCTGTGGGTCGCATATCAGAAATCCTGCATGTCAGATATTACCATTCATAATAGTAGGAAAATTACAGTTAGGAAGTAGCAATGAAATAGTTTTATGGTTGGGGGTTACCACATGTGAGAAACTGTATTAAAGGTCGCAGCATTAGGAAAAAGGTTTGAAAGAATCCCTTCTTGCAGCAAATATTTATGCTAATGAATTGTTACCATGGCAGTCACATTGGGTGTGGTGGTTAGCACAGGACTCTGAAGTTTACCGTGAGACTAGTGAGTCCTTTATGTTATCAGGGTCCTTATAAGCATCTCTTTCTTATTTACTAAGTGAAGACAGTAATTACTTCATGAACTCTTAGAATTAAATGGTATTTCAGATAAAGTGGTAAGCAGAATAAATAAATATTACCTGTAACCCATGCTGGCTTCCGAACTTTAGAGCCTTCTGATTCAGCCTCCTGAGTGCAGGGATTACAGGCCATATTTGATTTACTTAGTAGCAGCATTATTCCCTAGACTGAGAGTAAGATATTAAAAATACGACTTTTCTCTTTCCAAAAGAATTATTTTTCCCTTTAGTTTTTTTTTTTTTAATAAATTCAAGGAGTTTTTTAGGTTGCATTGTTGTTGGTGGCTTTTCAGGATAGGATTTGAGGTCCAGGCTGACCTCAGAGTCAGAGGTCTACCTCCTTCTGCCTCGCAAGTGCTGGTATTAAAGGCATGAACCACCATGCCTGGCTTCGGTTATTCTCTTGTTACAAATACAACTTTCTACAAGCAACTGCATCTTTATTTAGCCCACGTTGGCCTTGAACTTAATATGTAGCTAGAGCTGCTCTTGAACTCCTTTTCCTCCTTCCCCTCCCTTCCCTGCTCTTTTATCTAGGTGTGAGCCACTGTGCTTGGCTTCTGGGTGTAGATTAATGTGTTGTTTGCTTCTTTTTGGCTTGCTTTGGAAAGAAAAGATGGACGGTAAAGGTTATAATAATGGTTAGGGCATTCAAGCTGAACATGGCTGTTAAGAGTATATTCATTATATCAGCTTAGGAGAATGAGGCAGATTCTGTTCCTTAGAGCATTAAAGATGTTTTAATATAAATTTATAAATAAGGAAACTGGATCTTCAGCTAGTGTTAGCCTTAGTTCACCCCAGAACTGAAGCTGGGCTCTTTCCGTTAGCATGGAAAGTTTGTCCTTGCTCCTATTTCAGTAACCAATATTCCTGTTATCAGATTGTCTCCACCTTGTGGCAGCAGTATTTTACAAAGCTGAGAACTGCTTTTGGGGGAGAGGGAGGAGAGGTGGTTTTTATTAACATTTGTCTAATGATTAGTGGGAGTGAACCCCCTTTTTGTTTATTATTATTGTATGTCTTTGGAGAAATATCTGTATATCAGTTATTTGCCTATTTTTAAAAATAGCTATTTTGTTGCCTTTAGTTTTTGTTCTTTTTTTTTTCTTTTTTGGTTTTTCGAGAGAGGGTTTCTCTGTGGCTTTGGAGCCTGCGCTGGAACTAGCTCTTGTGTAGACCAGCCTGGTCTTGAACTCACAAAGATCCGCCTGCCTCTGCCTCCCGATTGCTGGGATTAAAGGCGTGTGCCACCACTGCCTGGCTAGTTTTTGTTCTTTAATGTATCTTGTATCCTAGACATTAATCCCTTACCAGATACTTTCCAAATATTTTCTTACATTTTGTAGGTTGCTTTTTCTTTCATTCTTGACAGTATTCATCTGTGATTTTGATACCCCACAGTATTGCAGAATCCAGTGTCAGAGATAGTTTGTGTATAATAAGATTTGGGTCCAGCATCATTTGTCTGCATATGGGTACCTGATTCTTCTCAGTATTTGTTGAAAGATTCATTTCTCCCTTCCCCATTTGAATAATCTTGGTTCCAAGGCTGCAAGCTATTTCTCCAACCCACATCATTTTGAGAAATGTAGGTTCATGCTAAATTTGAAACGCATTCTTTTTTCCTTTCTCAGTATTATATTGATTATTCTAGGTTTCTTGAGATTCTGTATGAATTTTGAGATGGGCTTTTATGATTCTTTTTAATGATGTTTTTGATTTATTTATTATATTTATGTGTATGTGTGTGAGCCTTCATGCAGATGCTCTTTGAGGCCAGATGGTGTCAGATCCCTTGGAATTAGTGGTATAGGTGGCTGTGAGCTGCCTGATGGTTCTGGGTACTGAGGTCTGCCATAGCAGTGAGCACTCTTGACTGCTAAACCATCTCGCCAGTCCTGAGCTTTGTGATTATTTATTTATCTGTTTATGTGTTTATTTTGGAGAGGAAGGTGCTCACTGAGGTCTTGAAAGATTGCATTGTATAGTGCCAGGGAATGGTGGCACACATTTTTAGTCCCAGGATTCAAGAGACAGAAGCAGAGGGATCTATCTCTGTTAGTTCAAGGCCATCCTGGGCTACCTGAGATTGAATCTGTCTAAAAGAGAAACAGCTAACACAAAGGTGATCCCAGCACTTGAGATTCCAGTACTAGGGAGATGGAGACAGGAGTGATATGGCTAGGCAGAGAGAATTTAAGGCTTGAGAAGACAGGAGCTCATTGCAGTCTGGGGTGCAGTCTGAAGCAGTCAGTCTGAGGACTTTAGTCTGAGGATTTGGTAGAGGTAAAAGGTCATTTTAGTGACTGGCTGCATTGCTTCTCTGATCTCTCAGCTTTCACCCCCTAATATTGACTCCGGGTTTTTATTAAGAACATTTAGAATTGTTCTTAATAAACTGTAGAATGCTACAGTGTTTTTTGAGACAGGGTTTTTCTATGTAGCTCTGGCTGTCTTAGAACTTGTTCTGTAGACCAGTCTGGCCTCAAACTCGGAGAATCCACCTGTCTATGCCTCTTGAGAGCTGGGATTAAAGGTATGCGCCACCACCACCTGGCTATACTTTTTGGTTTGTTTTTTTTGTTTGTTTGTTTTTCGAGACAGGGTTTCTCTGTAGTTTTGGAGCCTGTTCTGGAACTAGCTCTTGTAGACAGGCTGGCCTCAAACTCACAGAGATCCATCTGCCTCTGTCTCCTGAGCGTTGTGATTAAAGGTGTGCATTACCACCACCCGGTTTATACTTTTTTTTTTGTGTGTGTGTGTGATTTTGAAAGTATAGATTTTTGTTAGTGTTGCTTAAATTTATTTCTGAGTAATGCACCATTTAAAATTGGAAAATGAAATAGATCATTGGGTGAGTTTTGTTACTGTGACCATCAGTGTATGTATGCATTAAACTGTCTCTGATGTCCCTAAGTGATATTTTGTAATGTATCTTTGTGTATGTGTTTCACTGCTGACTGGATATAGTTTTCTGGTAGAAGAGTATTATTTTTCTGTGCTTAAAATTCAACCCAGGGACTTATATTTGCTTGGCAAGTCCCCTGGATTATCGTGCATGTGTGCATGCGTGTGTGTATGTGACTGTAGTTGGAATTGTTTTATTTCTTTTTTCATACCATTTATTCTTAGTGTTTTGAATTTCTGTTCAACAGATTTTATTGGTTCAGTTTTTACAGTTCAGTGGAATTTTCAGTTTTCTTCATATCAGATGATATCGTCTGTGAACAGAATTACTTTCTGCTTTGGGTGCCTTTTATTTCTTGTCTCTCTAAATTTGTTTTTGTCTGCTTGGTCTTAGAACATCTACTATTATGTTTAGAATAGAAATTTGCAAAAACACCATTTTCTGTTTTACTTTTAGCATTGGCACCTACACAGTCACAAGTTTGGTAGCCCTTTATTATTTTCTTCTTCATTTCCTACATGGTATGTATTTTAACCATTCTCGGTTTTCCCCATCCAGCTGATAGCTCTAATACCATCATTTTTTGTCTACTGGAATGTTAATGATTAGGATTTCTGCCTTTCTTAAATTGTCTTCTACTTTTTCAGAGGTGTTTGTTTTGTTTTACCTAAACTGCCAATCTCACCACATTATGTGCTACGGATCTTACTTACATGTAGGCTCTCTTAAAGAGCTCTAGTTTACATTCAACTTTACTACCTGCTATTCTCCCTACCTCTTTTGATACGGTTCCTTTCCTTTTTTGTTTTTGCAGTAAGGTTGGCCTCAAACTCTTGATTTTCCTGCCTCAGCCTCACAAACCCTGGGAGGGAAACAGTGCACTGTCATGCTGAGCTCTTGGCTCAGTTAACAACGAATGCCCTGGTATGTCCCACCTTGCCAGGTGCTGCTTTTTATTATTTTTGTCCTCTGGCCTTTCTCTCGTTACTTAGTTACCCTTCTCCAAGGAGGACTCCTTTCCTCTAGGGAGCTTTGTCAGATTTTTTTTTCCTCCCTTAATTTGTGCCCTTGTGCTTTTTATCAAGTTGTGTGAAAGCATATATTGGGGTTGTCCTATCCGTTAGCCAATTAGTAGACTATTGGAGCTTGTCCTTTCCTATCACAGTGTAAGCCTCTACTAAACGTTTACTCACTGTCCTTTATTATGACTCTGCTAAAAAGATGGTTGGGTAAAGGTATCAAAAGAAAATTAGATTGCAACTGAGATAGTACTGACCATTGCAGGACCATTGCAGGTGTATCCTGAAACCACAGAGAAAGACAGAAGTAAGCCATCAATAAAGTATCTTTGTGTAGTGGCTTAGCATAGAGGAGATGAGATAGGATGGCAGAAGAGTGGGTTACTGTATAAAGACTACCACATTGTGTAGGTCTACATTTTAAACTTTCAAAGTCTTTATCATTTTTTTATTATTATTATTATTAATTTCCCTTTTAACAAACAACATTAAAGGGTCTACCAGTACTCTGAAAAAAGGCTGGGTGGTGGAGGTACACACCTTTAATCCCAGCACTCAGGAGTAGGATATTTGTGTTTGAGGCCAGCTTGGTCTATGGAGTGAGCCAGGACACCCAAGGTTACATATAAAGAAGCCCTGTCTTGGGAAAAACAAAGAAAAAGACAACTTAGTACTGGATAATAAAGATTTGGACAGTCAATCTGAATACTTTCTTCTCTGTGTTCCATAATGTGCAAAAGAAATACAATAATTAGGGATTAATGATATTGCTTAGGAAGTACAGCTAATGCGGTAGTAGTTCAGGTGAGTGTTTCAGGTGTTAAGTACAGTAAGCTTTTCAATAGAGAAGTGAAGAGCACCTTCTTTGTGTCTTTAGGAGTCTGCAGAGATTGGTGTCTGGCTTTAGATTACAGGGGTAAAGGTGGTCTATAAGTGACAGTCACTGTAGCCAGGGTTATGATAGCAGTTGGATTGCTTACTTGGAAATTCTTATTCCCTGTGTAAATTTCTAAACCCTATCATCTTACCTTGTAAGCAAACATTACTTTAATTAAGGAATTAATTAATTAATTTAATTAATTAAATTGCATGTTATAAAATACAATGGAAGAAGTAAAGGAAAAATTTAGAGATGGGAGAATAGATTTGAAGTGATCTTTATTTTGCTCTATTCAGGAAGAAGGACACTAACCATGTAATAAACATGATGAATGTCTTGTTAGAAATACAGGAAGTTCTATTTTATTTTGTAATGCTTAAGAGAGTATATCTCAAACTATTGAAGGAACCTACTATGGAGGAAAATGGGATAATGTAGAAATGATATTTCCTGTTGTCTATTTCATAGTACAAAGCTAAAGAAAAGTAATCTTATGCTGGATAGTTTTAAGTGCTTTTAGTGGAGAATCAGTTATATCATTGGTGTTGTTGGTGCTGAAAAATAAACCCCAAGTGTGTGTGTGTGTGTGTGTGTGTGTGTGTGTGTGTATTACATTCTCTGAAAGATATGTTACTTTGCTCAGAAAGAAGGAGAAGGCTTTTGCATATATAATAAAATTAATAATTTTGAGACAGTGGGCCACTGAGAGATTAGAGCAACAGAAGAGAAAACAATGTGACCACAGAAACCAAGATTGAAATGATGTGGTCACATACCAAGGAATGCATTTACCCAAAGTTAAAAGCAGTAACAGATGCTTCCATCAATCACACAGAAACTATATTAATTACAACACTGTTTTGCCAATGACTCTAGTGTATTCCTAGCTAGCTCTTACCTCTTAAATAAACCCATTTCTATCAATCTGTGTATTGTGCCTTGGCCTACCAGTAAGGTTCCTAAGGTTCTGGTGTGTCCTTCGGCAGCTGCATGGCATCTCCCTGACTCCACTTTGTTTCTGTCTATATCTCTGTTCGGATTTCCTGCCTGACTTTGCTCTGCTAAGCCATTGGCCAAAACAGCTTTATTCATTAACCAGTGGTAATAAAACATATTCCTAGCATACAGAGGAGAATCCCACATCAGACATTGTCAAAAAGATAATTGTTCTTGTGAGAAACATCTTGGTTTGTAGAACTTCTGGCTTCCAGACCTATGTATGAGAGAATAAATTACTGTCTTTTTTTTTAAAGCACTAAATGTGTAATTATGTATTACAACAGCAGTCATTCTTTCAAGTATAAATAAACGTTTCTAAATAACCTCATTTACTCAGGGTCTTTCTGTTTTACTGCTTACCTACTGAACTATATTATATTTATTCCAGGTGCTATAAGTAGATTTCACAATTTAAGCACCTGATAAACATTTGTAGGCATAGAATACATGAGAATTTAGCTCAGAATAGAATATAGTTTCTTTTTTGGTTTTTTGAAACAGGGTTTCTCTATAGCTTTGAAGCCTGTCCTGGAACTAACTCTTGTAGACCAGGCTGGCCTCGAACTCACAGAGATCCACCTGCCTCTGCCTCCCGAGTGCTGGGATTAGAGGCGTGCGCCACCACTGCCCAGCAAGTTTCTTTAAAAATACTTTATTCAGTGTGGAAGCTCTGTTGTGCCTACATTTTCTCCCTGCTCTAGTGAGAATCCAGCTTCAGCTCTTGCCTGCCCACCTGCTATTTCACGGGAAGTCTTTCACCTTTGTTGTAGAAGTATGTGCTTTTGAGGCTCTTATCACAGAACTGAGTTACCTATTTACTCTCTCAGCAGGAGGTAGGGTCTCCATTTAGGCTGGTTTATTCAGAGTGTAATTAAAGGTTAAAGGTCATATGGTTTCTTTGTGCTGTTAGCCTAGTGTTCATTCTGTTGGGCAACAATGTACCTTGCCTGTATATATTATTCTAATGTTCCTAAAAGATTGAGTTTGGAGGTTGAATCATTAACCCAAGAAACATTCTAGAAGAATCTCTAACGTGAAATATGAGCTATAACTGTCTCCAGTACATTTCTGTTCCCTTTAAGTTTCTAAATACTGCATTTAGTATTAAGGTACATGCAGGCTGTTAACATAGAAGATAGATAAACCTGTCCTGACAACTTTTGTTTGTTATAGAATAAGTCTCCAATTAGCAGTCTTTAGTCCACCCACCAATTTATTTTTTTCGTTTTAAATCTTTATGGGCAGTCTCACAGGATCCAGGCAAATGTACAGTTTCCTGTGGAGTTCAAGGATGACCCTGTTGTGATCTTTCTTCCTACATTTCCTTAGTGCTGGGGGATTGAACTCTGGGTTTTAATGAATTTTAAGTAAGCATTTTGCCAGGTGAGGTACATTCTGAGCCCTCGATGTAACCACTAACACCTTTTTGAAGAAGATTTAGTGTGGAGTTTTGATAAGTTGGGGGGTGTCAAATAATATTTTCCTGATTGTTTGCATGTCAGAGGGTGAAGAAATAATACTTTTTTAAATTGAAATACATAGAAGAGATGCTGTCTTTTAGCCGGCACTTTATATGAACATCTCATTTAACTTTGCCAATGACCTTATAAGCATTGATTCCTATAGATTATTCTCCCGCAAAGCTGTGGACGTGGCTGTGGCAGAGAGTACTTGCCTAGTATTTGGGAAACCCTGGATTCTACTTTTGATACCACTTTAAAGGAGGGCCTGTGTGTTTTGGACATTGAGATGTCCATCTGTGACAGCCACAACTAGTAAGTGCTAGAGGTGGGAAGGCAAAGTCAAGTGCCTTCTGTCTGCCTCACATTTCGTGTCCTAAAGACCTCTCTGGAGGAGGCTCATTGTCCTTACTCTAGGATAGTTTTGGTTTAGTAGATTTAATTTTTGTTACAAGATCTTGAGAACAAGTGTATGGCCCTGTCAGGGTTCTATATATTAGAATCTTGAGGGTTGAGTAGGAAATTGTTGGTTTTTTTCACATGAACTCTGGCTTCATGTGAAATTCTCCCATAGGCTTGACAGAAGCTTTTTACACCCTTCAGTAGGAATTTTAACTTGTGATAGATTACAAATGCCATTACACAGAGCCTGTATATTTTTCTGTTTGCCAGGTATTATAAAATGAACATTTATGTAGAAAAGTGGTGTTAGTGGTTAGGTTCATCAACTATGCAAGATTAACCCATAATATAGTTGAATAAATACAAATCTAACTTTTCACTAAGTGTGTTTTTAATTGGAAAACATTTAGTGAAATACTTAGTTTCTAAGGCAGTGTTTCTCAGCCTTCCTAATGCTATGACCCTTTAATACAGTTCGTTGTGTTGTGGTGACCCACAACCATAAAATTATTTTCGTTGCCACTTTATAACTAATTTTGCTACTGTTAGGAATTGTAATGTAAATATCTGTGTTTTCTGATGGTCTTAGGTGTGACCCCTGTGAAAGGATTGTTCGATCAGCTGGTTGCTCTAAGGAAACACTGCTGTTCTAAGGAAAAACATGGAATGAAAATTTTCATTTCTAATGTGTGTTTATCTTCCACCCCCAGTTTAGGACCCAACTCAGAGCCCTACGTCTGTTGGGCTAGTGCTCTACCATGGAAATTCCCCCCTTTCCTCTTCTCCCTTCTCCTCCTTCTATTTTGAGGCAGTCTCATTAATTTGTTCAGGCTGCTTTGAGGTTAATTCAGTAGCCTAGTGAGGCTTTGCATTCAATATTCTCCTGCCTCTCAGGCTTCTTGGTAGCTTGGATTATAGTCTGTACTCAACTATTAGATGTACATTTGTTCAGAAAACATAAGTGTTTTCAAAAATCTGTTACTGCTCTTAATGCCTGAACTAAAGGATAGTAGGAACTGTCTTATGTGTAATGATATGATAAACTTTTCATATTACCTTGAAAGAAGATGTCCTGTAGAGTGGGGGCAGGTTAATTATTACAGCAGTGCTCAGTTCCCTTTTGTCTCAAGTCTTCCCCCAAAGCAGTGCAATGAGAATTGATAATCTGGTAGACAAAGAACAGGTCCAATTCCTTCCCTAGAAAAGGAAGGCTTTGATCTCTAACATAAACAGATTCTCAAAAAAAAAAAAATAAACAGATAGATTCTCAAGGGAAACAGAGTGGATTCTTAATTTTTAGAATGTAGTATATGTTTCCAGGCAAGGCAATTAGACAAGATTTAGGAATTATAATCACTCAAATGTATGTAGTCTGGGGTTTCATCCCTAGAGAACTTTTTTGTTAAGGATATGTAAAAATAAAAACATTTCTGTTTATTATTACATCCATCTTTTCTCTGAGCCTCTTATCATTTTCAGTACCCAGTTTCTTCATTTGATAAGATAATACATTGATTAAAATAAGAATTTAGGGATGTTTTTACATAGCTTCTGGAGTGGTTAAGGTAATACCGGTAGTGTGTTGTTTTGATAACAGCAGTAATTTCAGTGGCTGCTCCAAATTGGTTGCACTGTTACCTAATTCCTTTGTTTATTGTTCCTGTTTATTCAGGTAATGCATTTCAGTGAAGTTACACAGGGATAGGAGGTGTTTTTGTCAGTGGGTAGTTTTTCAAGTTACAGTAGAAGAGTCATTCCCCACCTGCCAAGTATAATGTACTTTATTTTGTGTTCAGCCTACTTTGCAGTAGCCTAATTTCGAGTAGTCTGATTCTTGACATTCCGAGGGAAAAGTTGATATTAACTTAAGTGATTTGAGAAATGCTACTTTTTTTTTTTATAAAAGTGGGGGTGATTTTTAGGTGGTTGGACTTTTTAAATTTCATGAATAGTGTCATTTTATGCTACAGCTTGTATTTTAAGTGTGTTATAGACATGTATCAATGTATGATATGGTTAATGCCAATTAATGTGTACATTTTTGGTTCTGTATACTAAGGAGTGACTTAAACTGTTGTATACTTGTTTCATGTTGGTTGTACACCTGTGTGCAGGCCTAGTTGTAGCCCAGCCGTACTCTCAGTGCCAACGCTACTTCTTGATGAGCTGAGTGTAACAAGCAGCTACTGAGTCAGCTTTTGCTTGCAAAAACTGAACCCTCTGTAATTCCTTCCCTGACGTGATGGACTTTGGGCCAGATAAATGCCTTTCTTAAGCTCTTTCTACCAGGTATTTAGTGATAGAACACAGATGTAAGCATCAAATTAAATGTCTAGTAAACAGGCCCACGTCAAAAGGGAGGGATGAGAGATTATCAAGTTAGAATTGGTTCAAAGCAAGACTATTTAGTAGGATAACCAATGTCCAGCATCTGGGCATGTAGCATTGTGATTTGAGCTCCAAAGGTATTGGACAGGATAGGCTTTTTTCATTTGCTTCCCATATGGTCTAATTCTTGGGCATGGGCTTCACTTGAGCTACCTGTAGCATTCTTTTGTAGATGTTCCATGTTCCTGGCAACTCCAGTATCTCAGGGTTTTATACATTGCCCATTGTGTATGTGGCTGCCTGCATGGATTCTGACCCTCTATGCATTGATTGATCTTCTTGGCCTTTCTTTGAAATCTTAGTGGAAGTATCCATGACCCGGTAGTACAACGGCACTGTGAGGTGTCAGGTATGTCATCAGCTGTACTTGTCTTGGTTGCCTTAGATCAGTGGTTCTCAACTTCAACCTTCCCTGTGAAAGATCGTTTGACTCCCCCAGTGAAATTGTTACCACAGGTTGAGACCCACTGCCTTAGACCTGGCTACAAGTGGACTCTTGAGTACTAAGGCTTCTGAACCATGACAATTAATTCTGTTGTTTTGCTTGTTGGAGTATGGCACTACAGTCTCCCCAAGGGAAAAACCTTTCAAAAGTTACAGTTTTACATCCTGGAGCCTGCACTGAGTAGGTAGGCTCTGCCCGTTCCTGAGGTGCTCCTAAGGTTATCTTTTCTATTATTCCAGAGTAGCATGCTTGTGACTTTGTAAGGATAAAATCTCAAACAAAATGCCCCATTTCTGCCCCTGTAGGTCTTGCTGTGTAGACCAGGTTGACTTTGAATTTGCTGCTGCCTCCCCTTCCCCCTTTATTTATTTGGAAAAAGAGTTCCACCATTGCTCTGACTGACCTGGAACTTGATGTGTAGACTAGGCTTGAGAGGTCCATCTGCCTCCCCAGTGGTGGGATTAAAGGTGTATCCCACCATTGCCTGGTTTGTAATCTTGTTTTCTTTTCTTTTTACTTAGTATTATTATTTTTCCAAATAGGCTTTCTCTATGTAGCTCTGACTGTTCTGGAACTCATTCTGTAGACCAGACTGGCCTTGAATTTGGAGATCTGCTTGTTTCTCTCTCCCAAGTGCTGGGATTAAACATAATCTTTTTAGAAAATAAAGTTTTAAATCTATTGTGTGTGTTTGCATATGTACATTGCCACTGCGACAGGTGTGAAAAATCAGAGGACAAGCTGTGAACTCATCCTCTCCACTTTGTCCCAGGTTTCCCTGGCTTTGAATTTGCAGTTTTTCTTCTGTGTGCTGGGACTGTAGGAGAGCCAGCCTGGCTCATCCGTCTTTCTTGTCCACATCTTTTATTCACTCATTTTCAGGGTAGACTGCAAGTTTGGCAAATCTTTTTTGTTCTGCCTTTGGCTTTTGCCACGCCAGTGGGGCCTGGAAGCCGAGACTGGCGAGGAGTGCCGGAATTGAGACACGGAGGCTTCTTTTCAGGTAGAAGAACAGCAACCTTTATTGTTGCCTCAGCTAAAGCCTTTTATACCTCTACTACACCATGGGCCAGAAAGAACACAAACATCCTTGTCAATTACAGACCACAAGGAAGTTCCGCTGTTGGTCAGGGGGAGCGAGAGCAGCTAGATCACACCCCCCCCCCCCGTTTTATTTAAACATGGTGCCTGTCTCGTTACTTTGAGTGGAATACCTTGCTTGTAGTGGGCAATAGCCCTCTAATATTCCCTGTCTTAGGTGGCATCCTGCCCCCAAGGTATTGCCCGTCTGTGGCTACCCAGATAACATAGCCCTAAACCAAGTATCCCCAGGACTGACAGCGCGAACGAGCCAGACCAGCACTGCAACCATCTAGCATGCATTAACTGGGTTATAAAATGAACAAAAGCAGTATTCTGATGGACCCCAGAGACCAGCCAGCTGGATGCAATTGCAAGAGGGTTTATGTCTCAGAACTGAGGATGCTGCAGCGTGAACTGAGCATGCCTTTACAGACTAGAGTCCTTATTTATATTTTACATGAACACATGATTATACAGTTTCTATTAGCTACTTTAATTGAGGCGAGGGAAAAGTTCAGTCACGTCAGCTTTGTCCTTGGTCTAGGGACATCTGGTGTTCTCTATTCATCCTTTATCTCTTTCTTAGCTCGGCCCGACCTTCAGGCTATAGGCTTACTGTTTCTGTGGGTCCGAGTGGCCTTGCCTTTTAGATACCAAGGCACCTGGAATCCTGCTTATGCCAGCAGGGAATCTTGGCCGATGTCCCTATTTTGGGCTAGGAGAAGGGGGGTCGTGGCGTTTTTAACCCATTCCATTTCAATTCCAAATCCCTCTCATATGAGTTGAGTTCTATAACAGTAGCAGAAGCATGCAATACAGTGCCAGGAGTAACACACATAACATGATAAAAGCTAGAACATGTTAACCCAAAAGTCCAAAGATAGTCCACTTGCTCCTGAACCAGAGCCACTTGTTGGTTTAAGGTCAATATACCCAATTGAATAGGTCCATTAAGATCATTTTGAATGTCCAAAACATTGCTGACTCATTCAGCTAGCTGGTTGACACTCTCAGCCCACCTGCTCAGTCTGGGAGAGAGCAACTCCGACAGTAGTAGCTGTGGTGGCAAAGCTCTGCTCCAGCTGCCTTCTGGCCCCAGCTGCACTCCCTCTGGGTTCAAACTGCTGCATGGAGTGGAGCAGAACTCAGGGAAGCAGGCTCGCTGCTCCTGCTCCAGAACCATTGAAGGGGCCCCACTTTAACCATCTTTTAGGGAATTTGCGTGTCGTCAACCTTTCTGGCTACTTCCTGCTGAGTGGGGGTGCCGCATTTTTGGGGGTATTTTACATCAACATTTCAGGGGGTCTCGGTGATTCAAACCACATAAATCTCCAATGACTCTACAGGTTCTCATCCTCTGGAGACAAAAGCAGAACCTCTTTTCCAAAGTATCAAATCCTTAGGCCTGTATTTTAAAAGTCAAAATACCTTTCTTAGTATTAGGAAGAGCTCCCTGCCTACGCAAAATTCCCAATCAAGCCAAATCAAAACAAGCCAAATTAAGAAATATCTAGGTTTAATGGAAGCTCTGCACTCTCAGGTGGCCCCGAGGGGGAGGCCCTGTGAAAGCGCTCCTCTTTTGGGGGCTCATTTAAATACCCTGGGGAGTGGTTTTGACCCCTCTGGCCTGCTGGGATTTGTAGTCCAGACCAGGCCTGGGCCTATGCTCCCAACTTGACACTTAGCAGTTCCCAAAATCAAATGTCTTTCTCCAGTCCAGAACACAAAAGATAACACAATAACACACATCTGTACACATTCTATCTTTTCGAGGCCCTCAGTTCACCCTCCTGCCTCCTCTTTTTTACTTTCCTACTGGCCAGTCTTCCAGAGGGCATCCCTCAGAGCTTCTCTGGGGATGAAGAAACACATATATATCTGACTTGGCTTGTCCCCAGTCTGGAACATTTAAACCCCCTCCTGTAATAAACCAGGGGCTAACATGAGCTATTGTTTGTACAAAATCTTCGGTTGTCTTCTCGTTACTTCTGTGCCTTGTTGCTTTAAGACTTCAGTTACTTTTTGAGGCCTTCAATTTACCCTCCCGCCTATTCTTTATACTGGCTAGTCTTTGGGAAGATGTCTCTTAGAGTATCTCTGGGGATGAAAATAAAAAACACATTACCTTCCTAATAAGCTCCTTTATTTAGCCAGCAGACGGAATGAACCCCGTTCACGTATCCCCAGTTTCTAGATCTCGGTGGGATCTCTACTTGCTGCGCATGTACTCCATGGCATGGCCTGGAGGTTGAGATTGGGGGGGGGTGCTGCTGGGATTGAGACACAGAGGAGGCTTCTTTTCAGGTGGAAGAACAGCAACCTTCATTTTTGCCTCAGCTAAAGCCTTTTATACCTCTACTACACCAGAAAGAACACATCCTTGTCAATTACAGACCACAGGAAGTTCCACTGTCGTCTGGGGGAGTGAGGGCAGCTAGATCACAACAGCTTCTGTCATTATAAACTCTGCTAAAAAGTGGCCAACAGTAATAAATGCTGAATGCTATTGTGCCCTGAAAATTTCCCTGCTGTTGCAGGAGAGTGCTGCTTGTTGTTCCCGACCACTTAGCCCCGAAATAATCACACAGAAACTGTATTAATTAAAACACTGCTTGGCCCATTAGCTCTAGCTTCTTATTGGCTAACCCCCCCCTTTTTTTTTTGGTTTTTCGAGACAGGGTTTCCCTGTAGCTTTGGATCCTGTCCTGGAACTAGCTCTTGTAGACCAGGCTGGTTTCGAACTCACAAAGATCCGCCTGTCTCTGCCTCCCGAGTGCTAGGATTAAAGGCGTGCGCCACCGCCGCCCGGCTTTTGGCTAACTCTTACATCTTAATTTAACCCATTTCTATTAACTCTTACATCTTAATTTAACCCATTTCTATTAATCTGTGTATCACCACATGGCAGTGGCTTACTGGCAAAGTTTCAGCATGTCTGACTCTGGCAGCTCCACTGGGGCTTCTGACTCTGCCTTCTTTCTCCCAGCATTCAGTTCCATCTTTCCTGCTTACCTAAGTTCTGCCCTATCAACAGGCCAAGGCAGTTTCTTTATTCATTAATGGTAATCACAGCACACAGAGGGAACTCCTACATCACCCTGCCAATTTAATTAGCTTGTCATTGTTAAACTTCACCTTTAATAAAGCGTAAACATGCCAGGTGGTGGTGGGGCACACCTTTGATCCCTGTACTCGGGAAGCAGAGGCAGGTGGATCTCTGAGTTCGAGGATAGCTTGGTCAACATCGTACCAGGACAGTTCAACTCCCTCTGTACACAGGGAGTTCCAAGACAGGGCTATACAGAGAAACCTAGCCTTCTCTCTCTCTCTCTCTCTCTCTCTCTCTCTCTCTCTCTCTCTGTCTGTCTCAAAAAAGCAATAAGTAAGTTTAAACACAGAGACATTGTAGACAACATCCTCCTGAGAATGTAACATGAGTGGTCTCTAGTCTGAAACTTCATATGCTTCACCTTTGCTCTTTGCATTCCTGTTGGTGGTAGGAACTTTTGCGTTCCTACCAGAGAAGTAAATCTGCTTATATTTTTCCTTGCTTATTGCAGTACATGTTTCCTAGGTAGCTTCTCTAAACTTTTCCAGAATTCTCCCACAAAGCAGTTCCAAGTTGCTAAGTATAAGTAATCTTTTGACCAGGTTTTCTCACCGCAATGACCCTGCTCCCTTGGTACCAACTTTCTGTATTAGTTGTGTGTCACTGTGACCTAAATATCTGTGAAAATGAAGCAGGAAGAATTTACTCATGGTTGCAGAAGTGTGTAGTCTGTCATGTGTAACATGAGGGTCCTGCTCATTGGGGTTTCTGTCCCGCCCAGTACCCCACAGCCGGCGAGCCCCAAAGAAAGTCACACAGAGAGTCTATATTAGGTTATACACTGATTGGCCCATTAGCTCAGTCTTCCTACCAGCTTCCGTAACTTATATTAACCCATTGTTCCCATCCATGCGAGCCACATGGCCGGTACCTTTTCTCAGAGAGCAGATTACATCCTACTTCGTAGATGGACTGTGCAGGAATCCCAGGGAAGCTTCCTGCTTCCCAATTTCTCCTGTTCTCCTTGCTCCACCTCTACTTCCTGTCTGGTTTTCCCGCCTATACTTCCTGCCTGGCCAATCAGCGTTTATTTAAAACATGATTGACAGAATTGTCCCGCACCAGTCATGGGTATGGCAGAATAGAGCCATGCTTATTATGACAGTTATGAACCAGAGACCATCTTTAAACCTTTATTTCTAGTTTCTTTGTTCCACTGAGAGCTTCCAAAGCTTCCATTGGTCCTCTCCATAGTGTCCTGTAAATTATAGACTTTCTTTGCTTCCTTTATACCCCATGTCACAAAAAACAAAAAATAAATAAATTTGAAAGCACTTGTGCTCCTTTTTAACAGAACCCATTTCTAGATAAAGATAAGTAACTTCAGAGAAAAATCTTCCCTGTATTCTGTATTTGCTATTTCCCAAATATTCTCAGTTGAAGTAGGAAGGTCCTATATTTTAGGACCGACCGACCTACCTACCTACCTACCTACCTACCTTCCTTCCTTCCCTCCCTCCCTCCCTCCCTCCCTCCCTCCTTCCTTCCTTCCTTCCTTCCTTCCTCCTCCCTCCATCCCTCCCTTTTTTCCTTTTCTTTCCCTCCCTCCCTTTTTTTGAGACAGGGTTTCTTTGTGTAGCCCTGACTATCCTGGAATTAGCCCTCTAGACAGGCTGGCCTTGAATTTAGATATCCTCCTGCCTCTGCCTCCCTAGTGCTGGGATTAAAGGTATACTGAGGAATTACTGCTTTCTAAACCTTAAAGTTTGGACCCAATTTGGGGAATACATATACATTAGAACCATAACACCTTCTTTTCAAATACTAAATCTTTTTGTTTCTTTTTTATTCCTAGCAATGTCTCAGGCTGTGCAGACAAATGGAACTCAACCATTAAGCAAAACATGGGAACTCAGTTTGTATGAATTACAACGAACACCTCAGGTAATACAGGCTACTGTAATTTAGGGAAATAGATTTGTGGAAACTGGGATACCTTTGTAGAAAACGTAGAGAGAACTTAACAGCAGCAAACTTATTATATAGTAGTCCTGAATCATGTGTTAGCTGACACTTTATTCATTCAACAAATGAGTTACATACTTCCATAGCAGCCTCTGCTAGGCACTAGGGGAATAGTAGTGAATAAAACATTATGTGGCCTTACCTACAGAATTTATAGAGACCAAATAACTCAATATTCGTAAAATTACATATATGAGAAACTGAGTAAGGGAAAAGTTTCCTTTTCAGTAATAAGGAAATAATGGGAGAAGTGGGGGAACGTTTAGAGAAGGTAAACGTGCCAGGAATCGGAGGAGTGACAGCTTGGAAGTAAGCATGCTTAAAACTGTTCATTTTAAGTTTGCCCATGGACCGGACAAACAGGGATGCCTAACTGGAGTCTGGGGGAGAATGTAAAGTACACTTGTGGGTATGAGAACCAAGAGAGATGAATGAAATCTGTAATTTCATCCAGAAGCATTCAGTGTTTAGAAATTAGGTAATGGGTAAAGAACCAGTAAAGGAGACTGAGGAGCATTCAAAAGAAAAGGAAGAAAAATGAGAACTTGACAGAACGAGTTCAATATCTTAAATTTTTTGAGACAGCCTTGTATATTCCAGGGTGACCTCAAACTCACTTGGTAGCTGAGGATGACCTTGGACCTTCTGACTACCCTGCCTTCACCTCCCAGATGCTTAAATTACAGTTGTGGTCCATTGTTTCATTTGTTACCCTTTTGGTATTAAGGGCAAGGGCGGTTAAAATAGTGCAGAGGTGGTGGGGTTCAAGAACCTGGAGGAATATTTTAGTTAAGACATAATGGCTGTGAGTTGACCGTGGTGATGACTTTGAGTGATGGTCATAGATGTTCATTTTTATGATTTTCCAATATTTGTGTGTGTTTTTATTTATCAGTAATGAAGAAGAGATTAAGTAGTCACTCTTTTACAGGAGGCAATAACAGATGGCTTGGAAATTGTGGTCTCACCTAGAAGTCTACACAGTGAATTAATGTGCCCAATTTGTTTGGATATGTTGAAGAACACCATGACTACAAAGGAGTGTTTACATCGGTTCTGTGCAGATTGCATTATCACAGCCCTTAGAAGTGGGTATGTTGGAATGAGTCATGACTGGATCTCAGTTTGTAGTACAGCAATGCTTTCTGGAATTTAGGGAAATCGTTGCCTATAAGTATGTGGATCAGAACCTATTAAAAAGTGTGGAATCTAGGTTTTAATTTGGAGTTTTTTCCTTTTTGTTTTTGGGTTTTAGAGACAGGGTTTCTCTGTGTTACAGTCCTGGCTGTCCTGGACTTCGTTTAGACCAAGCTGGCCTTGAGCTCACAGAGATCTGCCTGCCTCTGCCCCCCCCCCCCCCAGTGTGGGATTAAAGGCGGGTGCCACCAGCGCCCAGTTTATTTCTTTGTTTGAAGATAGTTTTTTTTAAACATTGTACTCAGGCTAGTCTGGAACTTGCCACGTGGTTCAGATTTGCCTTTAGTTTCTATGCAATTTTCTGCTTCAGCCTCCCAAGTGCTGAGATTGCAAGAGTGAGCCCCACCCAATACCCTCCCCTCAGTCCCTCCCCCAGAAGTATATCAGCTAAGGTTTTCAAAATCCTGATTAACCTGTTTTATCTAATTTTCACAGAGTTCAACTAACTATTTTACACTTTTTGTGATAGCAAAGATAACTTTAGAAATTGGATATTTTTGTCTTTGGCCCAATGGTCATATTTACATTTTCTTTCTTTTAATTTAGCAACAAAGAATGCCCTACCTGTCGGAAAAAATTAGTTTCTAAAAGATCACTAAGGCCAGACCCAAATTTTGATGCGCTCATCAGCAAAATTTATCCAAGTCGTGACGAGTATGAAGCTCATCAAGAGAGAGTGTTAGCCAGGATCAACAAGCACAACAACCAGCAGGCACTCAGCCACAGCATCGAGGAAGGGCTGAAGATACAGGCCATGAACAGGTACGCAGAAGAGGAGGAGAGGTGGGCCATGTCCAGATAGTTAGGGAATTCTCACTTCACCTTTTCTGTAAGTTGAACACAGTGGTGAGAGGTTGTTCTGTGCACCATCTTTTCTAAAGGTGTGACGCATACTTCCAGGGTGTTGTGTCTAAAATAGTAGAACCCACAGCGGAAGGAGAGAAACAACTTCCAAAAGTTGTCCTTTGACTTATATACTTGTTGAACCCATGTGCTTGCGCCCCCTCCCCACCCCAATAATAATAAATATAAAACATATCTTCCGCATAGAGTGAATACATCGAGAGGATTGTCTGTATATGTCTCTGGTTTGAGTCTCCTTTAGTGAGCTGCTCATTCTTACCCTGTTGTAATGTCCTTGTGAAAATTAGTAGTGTTTATTATGCAGTATGATGGTTGATAGAGTTGAAGACTTCGTTGTACCTAGGAGCAGTTAATACAGTTTACTTCTCTTTTCTCTTTTAATAGTTTTAATAAAGAGAGTCTGCTTATTTGGCCTTTTTTTGTTGTCATTAACTATTCCTTCAAAGTTAATAAAATTTTATTTCTCTAATTCTTACAAGTGGAGTTGCTACCATCATTTATTGTTCAACTTTCAGTACAGTAGCTTGGTCTACAAATGACTTTATCTGATTTCAGGCTTTAATGACCATCCATACATACTCAGACTAGACTGTTGAATTTTAGACTGAATTAATTTCCTCTTCAGTAGCCAAGAGGTTGTTCTTGGAACTTGCTGTGTAGACCAGACTGGTCTTAAACTCAGAGATTAGCCTGCTTCTGCCCTTTGAGTACTGGGACTAACAGCATATCCAACCATGCTGGTCTCTTCTTATATCTAAAAGGTGTCTCAGAATTAGGATATTCAGTGTGAAACTTTGTATCGCACTGTGCTTACTCTTGTTCATTTCTGATTTTACGTATCTACTAGTTTCCTAGTCAGTTTTCAGGGATGATCATCATTTTCCAAATAAGGAGATGCTAGTAAAAGGCTTGTTTTTTTAATGGCTGTCACTTGGCTGTACTGCAGAGTGACTTCAGGTATCATCCCAGATCAAGTCATTGAAGCCTCCACATAACTGTTTTAGGTTCTGGGTGATTTGGAAGTACATTAATCAAAACCCCTTCTGCTGTAAAGGTTAAAAGATGAGTTCTATTCTGTGAGTTACAACTGTGTTTCTGAAAGAAGATTGAGTGTTACTTATTTTTAGAGCACGACACAGTGCTGAGTTGGAAAGACTAAATAGTTACTCACTTTAGTCTCATGAGAAACACACTTATCCTTAGTTAAAAAAAATACTTTTATAGTCTGTGGCTTCTGCCTCCAGAGTAAGCACAACTGTGCCTAGTGTGTTTAATTTTTTTTTTTTTTCCAAGACAGGGTTTCTCTGTGGCTTTGGAGCCTGTCCTGGAACTAGCTCTTGTAGACCAGACTGGTCTTCGAACTCACAAAGATCCGCCTGCCTCTGCCTCCCGAGTGCTAGGATTAAAGGTGTGAGCCACCACCGCCCAGCTGTTTAAATTATATGTGTTCATGGTGATCTTTCTAGATCTTTAAGGGACAGGTGGAAAACAATGACAAGATTTTTCACCAAATTCACTAGTCAAATTTTATCCCTAGTACTTTTTTTTTTTTTTTTTTTTTAATTTTAGAATTCAGAAGTGCAGGCCTGGAGAGATGAGATGGCTCTTCCAAAGGACTGGGTTTAGTTCCTAGTACATGGCAGCTCACAACCATCTATAGTTTCAGTCCCAGAGGATCCAACACCCTCTTTTGGCCTCTGCAGGCAACACACGTACATGCTGTGCAGACACACATGTAGGCCAAACATTTATACATATAAAATAAAAATAAAGGTTAAAAAGCAAACAAACAAAATTCTAATGTTCAGTATAAAACTTGGCTTCAAGTTTGATACTTTAAAGATCCTAATGTAAATCATCTTTCTTTTCTGCCTTCTTAATTAGATTACAGCGAGGCAAGAAGCAACAGATTGAAAACGGCAGTGGAGCAGAAGATAATGGTGACAGTTCGCACTGTAGTAATGCATCCACACACAGCAATCAGGAAGCAGGACCTAGTAACAAACGGACCAAAACATCTGATGACTCTGGGCTTGAACTTGATAATAATAATGCAACAGTGGCCATTGATCCAGTAATGGATGGTGCTAGTGAAATCGAACTAGTATTCAGGCCCCATCCAACACTTATGGAAAAGGACGACAGTGCACAGACAAGGTAATGTGTAAATTTGTTTCAGATTACTTGGTTTCAGAATGTGGAATTTAATTGGAAAGTGCATATTTGAAATAAAATCAGCATTTGGCATCCTAGTTTTAGGGTTCAATTTGAATGTACTGCTGCCTAGATTGCTTGTTTGCTTTCTCTTCCTCCTCCTTTCCCCTCCCTTTTTCCCCTTCCTTTCCTTTTCCTTTTTCTTTTTTTCTTTGTAGTCTTCCTAAGAAGCACTTCAAAGGATCAGCCCTCATGGGAGATGAAGAAAAAGTCAATCCAGAATAGGCTCTGAATTTCACAGTGGCAAGGTTGAATTTCCACACCAATTACATAGTGCCTGCCAGCGAGTGCAAATAAGGATCAAATATTTGTTGAATGAGTAATTGAATAGTGTATCATGCTTTTAAAATCCCAAGATTGGCTAGGGGGTGGTGGCACATGCCTTTAATTTCAATAGTCATGAGACAGACCAGCCTGGTCTACAGAATGAGTTCCAGGACAGCCAGGGCTACACAGAGAAACCTGGTCTTGAGAAGTGAACGAATGAATGAATGATCCCAAGATCAGCACTTCTGTGTTCTGGCTTCAGTCTTCATAACCAGAAATGTCAATTCTGAAGACAATTTGCTCTTATTCTTAGTGTGTCTCTTGCTGCGGTCAATAGATCTAGTAATTGAAGTGGAAGGGTGTGCTGTTTTTTGTTGTTACTGTTTTTTAAATTTTGTACACTATATATTTGTTTTGGTTTTTTAAAAATTGTTTTGTGTCATCTGTTAACGAAGGTAAGGGTGGTGAGCCTTCATGGTCTGTCTTTGTTTCTTATCGAGAAGTAAATCTCTAATAATTTTCAACGGTTGGGACATACATGTTTTACATAGCTTTATAGCTCTATAATTTAGGAATTTTTTGATATATTGTAAAAATGAAATGTTCAATGCTTTGTTCTTTTAGATACATAAAGACTTCAGGCAATGCTACTGTTGATCACTTATCCAAGTATCTGGCTGTGAGGTTAGCTTTGGAAGAACTTAGAAGCAAAGGAGAATCAAACCAGATGAACCTTGATACGGCCAGTGAGAAGCAGTATACCATTTACATAGCGACAGCCAGTGGCCAGTTCACTGTGAGTATTTGCATCGTGACTCTTGACAGTGTGAGCTCCTTGTCAGTGGCAAGTAGTGGTGCGGGGTCTGTTAGAGTAAGACCTCCGAGACTGACCAAGGGCTTTGTGATGCCCTTGGTTCTGTTGCAGGTGAGATTCTTTTTTTTTTTTTTTCCGAGACAGGGTTTCTCTGTGGCTTTGGGGCCTGCGCTGGAACTAGCTCTTGTAGACCAGGCTGCCTCTTGTAGATCCGCCTGCCTCTGCCTCCCAAGTGCTGGGATTAAAGGCGTGCGCCACCACTGCCCGGCCTGCAGGCAAGATTCTTGGTCTTTGTCAGTTTAGTTTCACTGTTTCTAAGCATCATGCATTTTTCATAACTGTGCCTTTCTCTTTGTTTCAGGTATTAAATGGTTCCTTTTCTTTGGAATTGGTCAGTGAGAAATACTGGAAGGTGAACAAGCCCATGGAACTTTATTATGCACCCACCAAGGAACACAAATAAGCTTTTAAAAATCAATTCTAAGACTGAACTTTTTATAGCCTGTTTCTTTAATATAAAGATGCACCATCATTACTTTCACGGACAGATCTGGGATATGTTCAGTTTTCCTTCTGAGCCAGACTTGTTTACACTATGAGGTTCATTTTCCCTTATTTAAGACTCTAGTAATTCAGTCCCCCTGACCCTTAATAGTATAAATAAATTATATTCCACAGAACGTTTGCTTCCTTTTGGGAGGACACTTTGACCTAGGAGTTTTTTGTAGGTCTGTATTCTTTTCTTTTTTTTTCCCCCTTCCAGTTTTTGATCTTTTGAGACAAGGTCTCATTAGCCCTGGCTTGTCTGGAACTTGCTGAGTAGTCCAGGGTGGCCTTGAATTTGGAGCGACACTCTGGCCCAAATACTGGGATTATAGGCGTGATTACCACACCTGGCTTAAGATTCAGCTGGCCATCAGCCATCCTCCCTTTCAAAAGTTTTGTAGCCTGAAGAATGTTAGACAATATGTATTCTGACTTTTTCCCTTGGAGTCTTGTATATTTATAGTTTTCTATATAAACTAGTATCTTCACGAAGACCGAGGCTCAAATTTACTGTGCTTAAACAATTCTCATAGGATTATTATTTTCATGGTATTTTCTTACATAGTATCTCATTTTTAAAAAGTTCTTTATGAACGTGGTGTCCATTGTCATGCAATGTTTTTTTTTTTGTCTCCCCCCCCCCTCCCCAATGTGTTTTCCTATAAGTTTAGAATTTCTGGTCATGGGAAGAGAATCAACAGAGTTCTTTGAGAACATGGTTCTTTTACCGATTTCACCGAAGAAAGAAAAGTTTAAATTTGTCATGAAATGTATTCTTCAGATGTACATTTAAGAGTTCTTTTCTTCTATGTTAGTTTTACTGTTCAGTTTCTTTATTATAACTGTTTGATGCTTTTCCCTTTTAAAATACCAGAGATAGAGATATTTTGCACTTTAGCCTTGATGAAAAGTACAAGATATGTTCAAAGCGTCCTTTAGTTCTTTTCTTATTACTTCAAGAATAACATGACACATAGCTAAAAATGAAACAGAAAGGTTGCTTCTGTTTGAAGAGTTTTTTATTTTGAGTTGCCATGTGTTTATAAACTTAGGTCTCTGCTGATTCCACACTGTAGAAGCAGGCTAACGGAGCACGAGCATTGCTCCCAAACGGAGACAGTTCTGTAGAATGTCAGCCAGTTGGTAGTCATTGTCATAATCTTAATTTTGTATTGAGACAGTGTTGATAGTTTGGGAGCCACAAGACTATGCTGACCAGTCAGAAATAATACTGACTTAAGTTTTATTTTTCACTTCTGTTCTGATTCTCTATATGTCTCCAAGTTTATATTCTCACAGTATTTACAAAAGACATGTTTGCATTGAAAAATTTAACCCTTACAAAAGGGTTTTGATAGGAGGAAGTAGACCTCCAAGTACCATTGTAACTAAGTCTGTCCAGTCATTATACATATTTATCTGTCTGTTTTGACAGATTGGGGCCAGCTTGATGTTTTAACTTGAGCCAAGTATGAAAACTTAAAGGCTTACTCAATTTTTTACCATTTTACTGAAAAAATTTGAGATCTGTTTTTACAGTTTTTTTGGTAATCTGTGCCATAAGATTTGAAAAACACCAAAATTATAAGAACTTTTATATCCAGTTTCTTTTCTTGGGTAATGTCAAGTTGTATAGATTATTATGCATGTTTGCTGGATATAACACTTGTTTTGTGATGTAATTGCTTAGATTTTGTTGTTAACATATTAGATTAGTGGTTGTATTAAATAAATTCTCAATGTGCTTATTAATTGAAAATTTATCTTTAAACAGAAAGTTATTTGTGACAGAGTTTGTGCTTAGAGGATGTATGTGTTTTTATCTGTCAGTGTGGAAGCACATAAACTTTGCATCATTTAGTGAAGTTAGTATATGTGTACTCCTTTGTCAAATACATAGGTAATGGTAGAACATTGAGTGCATTGTGTGTGCAGTGTGTGTGTATGCATGCTTGTTATGTGTGGGGGTGTGGAGTCTAGACTTGGGGGTGGAATGTTGATGGCAGGAGAAGAAATACTGTTGGCTATGATTACCAACCTCGGTTTCACAGGATTTTGCAGCTCACTCCAGTAATCACAGATATAACCAAATCTACAGATGTCACTAGTTGGGCAGGATTAGGAACCAAACGGTGTCTGTGTTGCTCTGCTGTCCTTGGACTCTAGGGCTCAAATTAGTCTCCTGCTTCAGTCTACTTAGTAATGGGACGATAAGTGCAGATACTACTCATTTGAACCTTTTTTCCTCTTGGGAGTGGGTTGGAGCTCAATGGTCGTATATACAGTACACTGTTATGTACATTTCACTGTTAAATTAGAATTGTTTGTGTTTACAAAACTTTTTATCTTCCCAAACAAACTATACATACAAATAATCCTTAAAAACTCCTCTGCCCATCTTTTGACCACTTCTGTTCAGGGTTTGGTTTGTTTGTTTTTAGAATTTGACTGTTTTATGTACATCATAGAAATATAATTTGCAGTGTTTTCAGAATCCTTCAAATTACAAGGATATACCAATTCGAATTTTTGGTAGTGGATGGCATATGTATATACATTTTGCATATTCATTTAGTTTTAGTAGATTGATGGGCATGTTTTTCTATTCTAATACTGAAATGAATGTTATGAAACACTTAAGGTCCTGATTTCTATTTTGGGTACAAACAGGAATGGCATTATTAGATTATACTGTAATTCTTTGTTTTTAATCTTTGAAATTTCAAAAAGCTTTCCACAGTGGCTCCCCCACACCATTTTACATCCCTGCTGATAATTAATAAGGTTCCAGTCTTCTCACTATTTCCACAGCATGCTATTTTCTTCTTCCTAGAAATTATGTATTATGCCTGCATTTACGTCTGTGTCCTGCTTGTATGCCTCAGCCACAGAATTCAGAACACTTCTCTGAAGTCATTTTTCTTCTTCTACCCTGTGTGTTTGGATCGGCTCAGGTCATCAAGCTTGGCAGCAAGTGCCATTACCTGTGGAACCATCTTGCTGGCCTTGTTTTTTAAGAAGGGGTTTTGGTCACTCTGGCTGTCCTGGAGCTTGCTTGTAGCCTTAGGTGTCCTCAAGCTTGTACCTACCTTCCTGACTCTGGCCTCTTGAGTATGACAGGCATGTGCCACCATGTATGGCTCTCACTTTGAATTTAGTATATGGCAAAAGGTCTGGGCCCAGCCTTCATTTATTTGCATAGTTTTCTTAACTATAGAATAATAAGTTCTTCAGTGAATTGTTTTGAAACTTTTGTGCAAAATCAGTTGCCCATACTTGGAAGAGATTCATTTTGAACTTTGAGATTCATTTGTTTATATGTCTTCTGCCAATGCCACACAATTTTGGTTAGTGTTTTAAAAGTTATTTTGATTTTATAAACTTTCAAATAAATAAAATACCAATATTAAGCAGACTCAAAGTTTATACAGCTCTGAATATTACGTAGTTAGAATCGACGTTCAGAATAGAAGCCATGGAGTTTCACAGTCAACTTTACACTTAACAGCATTGAATATATTTTATGTAATTCACAAAACCAAGGAATACTCGTTAATAATTTGTGGCTCTTATATTTAGCCCTTCTTTATCCCTTTAGATTTTTTTGGTTCTTTATCACTTTGTAATATGTATTGTATAATTTTAATCATTTGAACCTTATGAGGACATTCTTTTTCTTGAGCATTTCAACTTAAACATTTCTGTTTGTATATTTACATTACCCTTTCTCTGTCTCTTTAAAAGGCTCTCTCTGGGTAGCTGTCCTGGAAATCTTTGTAAACCAAGCTGTCTTTGAATTCACAGAGATCTGCCTGCCTCTGTCTCATGACTTGAGTGTTGGGGATTAAAGGTGTGTGCCACCATCTTCCCAGCTTTGTATTCATACCTTTTATACCAATCTTCTGAGCATGATTATAGGAAAAGAGTAGTTTACATTGGAGCTATAAAGTCAACTTCTTGACTAGAGATGCAGCTGTAACTAGTAGAGTGCTTCCCAGCACAGTGTAAAACTAGTGTGGTACCAGAGTGGCGATGCATACCTGTGATTCGAAGCTTAGAGTGGCAGAGAAAGGAGTGCCGGAGACTGTGAGTCATCCTTTACATAGAAAGGCCAGCCTCGGGTACATTAGACCCTGTCACTAGGAAATAAAGGCCTTAAACAGCTCAGTTTAAAGGCAAAAAGAACAATGAGGAAACTCAAAATTAATGTTTTTAAAAACTACACTTTTGTGTATGTTTTTGTCTTGCCCTATTCCATGCATGGTGTCAGCAGAGGCGTGGATCCCCTTGAAGGAATTGAAGACAGGTGTGAGCTGACATGTTACAGAACTCAGGTCCTCTGCAAGAGCAGCCAGTGAGTGCCCTTAACTGTTGAACCATCTCTCTAGCACATAAAAAAATAAGTAGTCTTGCCATGCTTGGTGGCGCACGGCTTTAATCCCATTACTTAGGAGGCAGAGGCAGGTGGATCTCTGAGTTCCGGGCCAGCCTGTTCTACAGAGTGAGTTCCAGGACAGCCAGAGATACACAGAAAAGCCCTCTCTTGAAAAACAAACAACAAAAGCAGTCTTACCTGTATCTCATTGTAGTTTTATTTTTTATTTCCCTGATGGCTTATGTTGAACATTTTTCATGTATTTACTGATCATTTACGTATGTTTTTTAGAGCAATGCATGTTCAAATCCTGGGTGTGTGTGTGTGCGTGTGCATGCGTGCTGGGTTTTAACTTGGCCCTCCTTACAGTAGAGCATTTTCACAGAGCTACACATCCTCAGCCCTTCCGTTTGTTTAGATGAAGTTTTTCTAGGTTATTTCAAATTGGCTTCAAACCTTGGAGATTAAATGATTTGTCTGCCTGCCAGGAAGCTGGGGCTTTGCTCTTTTGCCAATATACTGGGTTTTTTTTTTGAACATTTATTTTGTGTGTATTGTGTCTGTATCCATCTATCCATAATTGTTTGGTTTCTATTGCTGGTGTTAAAATCTCGACTGAAGGGGAGGATTTGGTCAGACTAAAACTGAACCAGAGACTAAGTAGGAGACCTGATCACTGGCATGCTCAGTGGCTTGCTCAGTTTACCTTATTAAAGTATTGTATTTTTATGTGTGAAGATTTTGCTTGCACATGTGTCTGCACCTATGTATGTCTCTGATGCCCATGGAGGTCAGAAGGTGGTGTCTGAGTCCCTTGAACTGGACTTCATGATTATGAGCCACCATGGGGGTTCTGGAAATGGGGCCCTATAGCAAGAATAAGCACTCAATCACTGAGCTCTCCAGCTCCCAGTGCCACTAAGATGAAGAGGTGATGGAGAGGTGGGAAATGTGGAGGATTGAAGTGGTTTGGTTTTAATATCCTTATTTTTGTTTCTTTTTAAGTTTTCCTTGGGGCAGGGGACACTACAAGGGTGAAGGCCATATATAGGGGGACTGGTAAATGAGTGGGATTGGGATGCTGGTGTGAAATTCCTGAAGAATGAGTAAATTATGTTTAAAGAAATCAGTTTAGCTGGGTGGTTGTGGCATATACTTTTGATCTCAGTCCTCGGGAGGCAGAGACACGTGGATCTCTGTGAGTTTGAGGCCAGCCTGGACTACAGAGCAAGTTCCAGAAAAAGCTCAGAAAAGCTACACAAAGAAACCCTGTCTCAAATAAAAAACAAAACAAAAAACCATGGTCAAAAGGTCCAGATAGCTCTCAAAAGACAGAAGAAATGCTGGAAACTGTAAGCAGCTCATGATATACATTAAACCAGAAATTGAGTCTTTTAGCTGCATTATTTGAGAGTCAGCAATCATAACTATTTTTAGCCAGCCGGTTGCATAAGGAGGGCAAACCCTGAATTATCCCAGAGGGTGATGGTGTTTTTCTCCTCCCTCTGCAGCAGGGTGAGGGTGTGCAAACACCAAGGCCACTGAGTCTTCCTCCTGAGCAGTCATTTGGATGACATTTAGTTAGAAAGTTCACTCAACAGTCAAACAATTAGTGTGTAAATGTTGATTCTTTGTTTTAGAACAAAGTACAGATGTGTTTGCATAGACTATGAAGTGTCCCTACCAAATCACTATAATCAGGAAAGTGCAAATTACAAGATATTATCAGAAAGTGTTATAAGGGCTGCTATCAGAGAAAAAGGTTAGTATCTGAGTTTTGGAAAACAGAAAACAACCTTGAGGTAAGTTAGTATAGCCATTATGGGAAAATATAGAGGTCCCTTAGATGCTAAACAAAAAGCTCAGCTACGTGTGGTGCACATTTTTAACTCCAGCACCCAAGAAGCAGAGGCATGCCAATCTCTGAGTTTTAGGTCAGTCTGGTCTACGTTTCGAGTTCTATGCTAGCCACTTCAGATGCATTGGGTATTATTTTATGTACTTACTGATCACCAAAAACCAAAACAAATATCCACGACACAGATTTTTTTTGTTGCTTTGATAAAATGTCATGATCAATGCAACTTGGAAGAAGCATTTATAGCTGGGCAGTGGTGGCACATGCCTTTACTCCCAGCACTCAGGAGGCAGAGGCAGGCAGATCTCTGAGTTCTAGGTCTACAAAAGCTAGTTCTAGGACAGGCTCCAAAGCTGCAGAGAAACCTGTCTAAAAAAATCATAAATAAATGAAAAAGGAAGCATTTATGTGGGCTTATGTTTCAGAAGGATAAGAGTCCAACATGGTGGGGAGGGATGGCAGCAAGTGGAGGAAGCCGGAATTGGAGAGGGAACTGGAGGAGTTAGGGAAAGGTTGTATAGACATACTTCCTCCAGCAAGGCAGCATTACGTAGACCTCCCTAGGCAGTGCCTCTCCAACTGGGAATCAACTGGCCAAATACCCAAGTATATGGAGGACATTTCTCATTCAAGCTACATCTGTTCACATGAAATATAGGCACTCTGTTAAAAATGATCAGCATTTTGTTTATGTAGCATTGGTGAACGAATGTGTAGTTAAGTGTAGAAACATTGGCTACCAGAAAAAAATGATGTGACAACATGGCTGAACCTGAATGGTACTATGGTTAGGTGAATAAACAAGCTAGAGAAACATGGTGCCACATAGGGAATCTAAGAAAATTACATTCAGAGGCATAGAGAAGAACAGTGGTTTCCAGGGAACTGGGTGAGAGGACTACGATGCAGTTAAAAGTGAAAAAAAAAAAAAAGTCATGCACAGACTACTCCATTCTTGTTGAAATGCAATGTAATAGTTTTGGGGGTAAGGAGATTCTTAAGGTCATGAAAATACATCCTTCCATGATGGTATTTCATTGTGCCTTTGCCCAGGTTTCCCAGCATTGCTCTCCCAATATATAAAATAATGTATATTGAGTAGTATAGGATACCCAGAAAACATAAGGTCAGATAGCTCAAATCATTTAACTTAGTGACTGATGTTTAAATGAGGATTATTAGTGCACTTAGACAATACATCTTAGACCAATTCCCTCTTCTCCAAAGAATTTGACTTGCTAAAATGTATTATGTATTGTTTTGTTAAAAACAAAATAAAGAGCCGGGCGGTGGTGGCGCACGCCTTTAATCCCAGCACTCAGGAGGCAGAGACAGGTGGATCTTTGTGAGTTCAAGGCCAGCCTGGTGTACAAGAGCTAGTTCCAGGACAGACTCCAAAAGCTACAGAGAAACTCTGTCTCGAAAAACCAAAAAAAAAAAAACACCGATAAGGACAAAAGTCACTGTTTTTCTGTGTCTTAGCAAAATACTTTAGTTCCACTCCATGGTCAGTATCTTCTCTGTGTAAAGGGGCTGATACCTTTTTTTAATCTGTGAAGTGAGAATGCTCTTCTTTTTTTCTTTTTTGGTTTCTTCAAGACAGGGTTTTGCTGTAATTCTAGAGCCTGTCCTGGAACTAGCTCTTGCAGACCAGGCTGGCCTTGAACTCACAAAGATCCACCTGCCTCTGTCTCTGTGAGTGCTGGGATTAAAGGCGTGTGCTACCACCACCCAGCAAGAATGCTTTATATTTGAAGATACACAAAAATATTTGCAAAATTGGACATGTTCACGATAGATTCTCATGTGTATTGAGATTTTCTAACTGATTAATGAGCAACAAGAGTTTGTTTTTTTTTTTTTTTTTAACCAGTTATCGTCAGAGATTTTTGTTTGCGATGGTTTCACTATCAATCTGAAACTAAGTCCTTAGAAAACTTTGACCATAGAAAATGAGAATGAAGTTGAGTTAAATGCATAAATTGAGTATAAAACACATGATTAGGAGGGTTAATAAATGGAGAATGCATGGCAGATAGCAGTTAACATTCCAATTCTGTTCCTGAAGTTTCTGTCAGACTGCATGTGTGCAATTCAGCACTTTAATTTTGTGATGTCTGTAATATGATTATAGATAAAGGCACAGGGTCCACGTAGGGTTTGCAAGGCTCATGTGCTTGAAAGCTTTACAGCAGAACTTGAGAAAGTTACTGCACTGTCCTTTCTGCCTCCGTGAAAGAAAGAACTGCTGAAGACTGTAGAGCTTTTGTAAAGACACCATGTATCGTTATCACAAATACAAGCAAGCAATACTTCCAAAGTGCTTGTTTGTTGCTTTTGAAGACAGGAATTCTGTGCTCAATTTCCAAGAGAAATGTGAAAAGTTTTTAGATTACTGAACAGTAGGGTGAGCTCAGTCAAAAACTTGGTTTCATCGTGAAATGTTTTTATTAAATTTTTTCTTTAAAGTAATAAAAAGCCGGGCTGTGGTGGCGCACGCCTTTAATCCCAGCACTCGGGAGGCAGAGGCAGGTGGATCTTTGTGAGTTCGAGGCCAGCCTGGTCTACAAG
>JAQHUG010000035.1:8935746-8950667 GCA_028555095.1 Dicrostonyx torquatus
ACAACCACCTGTAATGAGGTCTGGTGCCCTCTTCTGGCCTGCAGACATACACACAGACAGAATATTGTATACATAATAAATAAATAAAAAAGTCTTCAGTGAATGTGAAAAACAGCAGAACCACACCATATATAAAATTCTCAAAAAAGAAAAATCTTAAAAAAACAAAATCAAAAAGGGCAAGAGAGATGTTTCAGTTAAGAACATTCTCAGCACCCACATGGTGGCCCCAAGTGATCCAGTGCCCTGCTCTGGACTCTGTCTTACCTGTGTACTCAAACGTGCACACAGCTTCCCCTAATATACACATGAGTTTCAAGAGTGCTAACACAGATTGATCAAAATATAACACATGATCCTGTTGCCTATTTCTTAACACTGTACTTAGTCTTTCCATTTTAGGTGAAAGGTGGCAAACAAGTTATTCCGGCAGGTCATCTTTCCACAGGCTCGAATGTGTGCATGTGCACATACACACATGCATGCATGCATACATACAGACTGACTGACCCCCCAGCAACTGAGAGTTCAAATACTAAAAGGAAATTTTGCTCCAACTTTCAGCCTCTAATTATTATATATGCCTTACTCTTGCCTAGGCTAGACGAGAGTTTTGTCTTAAAGCTGTAAGCTCAAGCCGGGCGGTGGTAGCGCACGCCTTTAATCCCAGCACTCGGGAGGCAGAGGCAGGCGGATCTCTGTGAGCTCGAGACCAGCCTGGTCTACAAGAGCTAGTTCCAGGACAGGCTCCAAAAGCTGCAGAGAAACCCTGTCTCGAAAAACAAAAAAACAAAACAAAAAGCTGTAAGCTCAAGAGATCCTCCTGCCATTGCTGGTACTACAGGAATAAGTCATCGTACCCAGCTAAGCCTTGATTATATGTGTTATTCTCACATGCTATTTCTTCAGGACAAATAATTGATATCTGCTTAAACACAAGTGCCTAGAAGGCAAATGTACAGCATGAAACCGGTAAATCATATCCAAAGATAAATTATTGTTGAACTGTTTCCTTTTTACAATAAAATGAAAATGATTTGGGACTCCCAAATTAAAATTAAACCAGATAAATTATGATTACATTGTTATTTGATCAGTGTGACATCTAAATGAAAAAAAATACATCCGTAATATAGAACAAATTACAGAAAAGCCTACGATGAAGAAATTCAACATAATACCTTAATAGTAATTATTAGAAGCAGCATATGGATTTTCTTTTCTCCTGTGCTGTGCTGATATAAAGCATAAAGGTCTATGACACAGAACAGCCACCAAAAATAGTTCAACTTCCTTATCTTAGATGTAAGAGGGGCTCAGAGAGATGGCTGGCTGCTCTTCCAGAGGTCCTGAGTTCAATTCCCAGCAACCACATGGTGGCTCACAACCATCTGTAATGAGATCTGGTGCCCTCTTCTGGCCTGCAGGCATACACGCAGGCAGAACACTGTATACATAATAAACAAATCTTAAAAAAACATGTTAAAGCTTTTGTTTTACCTTCTATTCTTAAAAAGATTTAAGACATTTCTGCTAAAAATGAGGAATCTGGTAAAGGTTCCACCATCAACACAATGAGGTGGAACAGTGCTGAGAGCCAGGTACTGTTCAGCATACCAGAATGCTACTTTTCAGTACACTGTCATTTTCAGTGACTTGCATTCTACCAAATTAGATGAAGATGCTAAATGACACGATTGACACATTATTAAAGCATATACTCTCAACAGGAATTTTAAGTTTTCTTTCCATTGACTATTTAAGTGAGCAATCACTACTACAATATTATTGCTTGTAATTACAGGCTGTTGTTTGTCAGCTTTAATGCTATCTATATTCTGTTTTTAAATCTGTATTTACGACACATTTAGAATGCACTGACACTTAACAGTTATATAGTACAAATATACATACCCTGTGCACCGTAAATATCTACTGTGGTATCATCGGTAGTTTTAATAAATACACCATTTTCTTCTAAAATAAAAACAAATGGGAAAATATTTATAGATGACATTAAGTAACAATTTAATGTTTAAATAAAACTGGAATCCCTTCCACATTTTGAATATGCAAGAATTATGTTTTTTAACTTCCTGGGCCAGTGAGATAGGTCAGCTGGTAAAAGCACTTGCAATCTGAGTTCAATTCCTAGAACCCATGTAAAGGTAGGACAGAGCTGACTTTGTAAAGTTGTCCTCTGACCTCCACATATATGCCTACACATACTTATCATACACATAAAGAGTAATAATAATATTAAAATAAATTTAAAAACATATTTTCAGCAGGGCATGGTGGCATACATCTTTTATTTCAGCACCTGAAAAGTACAGGCAGGCATATCTGAGTTCCAGGCTAGCCTAGCTATACAGGAAGACCCTGTCTTCCAAAGAAAAGCAAATGATATATTCGAAGTCTGTAATAGTTGCCTCTTAGTACTTACAAAAGCATAAAGACTACTATGCCCTCCCCTTAGATCAAAGCCAGGTGAACTGACAAATGCCTATCTAAGGAGTAATATGAATTGATTGTCTGCCTTTCAATGGGCATCACCAAAAGTCTGGGCTATATCTACTCCTATAGTTACCTACAGTGTCTCTTTATACAAGAGGAGAGAGAGGACAGAGGGGTGGCATGCATGGCAGTATATGCTCAGCCTTTGGAGGTAAAGGCAGGAAGAAGATAAGGGTTTCAAGGTTAGCCTGGAAGCTGGGGCCGTGGTGCACGCACGCCTTTAATCCCAGTACTTGGGAGGTAGAGGCAGGCGGATCTCTGTGAGTTGGAGGCCAGCCTGGTCTACAAGAGCTAGTTCTAGGACAGGTTCCAAAGCTACAGGGAAGCCCTGTCTCAAAAAACCAAAACAAACAATCAAGGCTATATGTGACCTTGCCTCCAAAAAAAAAAAAAAAAAAAAAAGTTACAGATTTTTAAAGCCTTATTACATCATTTTGATTATAATATCAAGGATAGTTGAGTAAGCTAGAGTCACCTTGCTTGCTGAGATTTGAAGGTGCATGAACTGAACACTGACTCTGTGGAGCACACTCTGATTCAAAGATCAGCGTCTTTATTAGGGGCTGAATGTCATCCAAACCGTGGTGAAGAGACTCAAATAGCATTCTTTTTAGAAATCCAGTATTGAAAAGGGAACTTGACCTGCAAAGGAAAAGAATAAATAGAAAACTGGATATGAGAAATGTTTATTTACTTAAAAAAGTCTTCTAATTAACTAAAATATATAACAAATGAGATAGAAAAATATTGAAATTCAGGAATTTCTAATTTAGTATTTTTACAAACTAATTTCTCACCCTTTTTAATCATGTTAGCTCTGGAAACTATTAAGATTAGCCAAAAAGTTTCAATCACATAAAATCAACAAGAATTCATTGGCGCTCCTAAGTTGTAGAATACTATGAAACATGGAATAGGTTTGTGGAGAACATAGACAGAAAAGACAACTTGACTCCATAAGAGCTTGCAAAACTCTAACTGTACAGAACATAATGCAAAGCATAAACTTCCACAGTGTGTCTAGGAAAAGTAAGTCTCCGTGTTGGTGCCCATGTGCGGACTATAGTTAACAATGCCTATCACTGTGGAGGCAGACAGGTGGATCTCTGTGACTTTAAGGCTAGCCTGCTCTACACAGGAGTTTCAAGCTAGCTAAGGCTACAGAGTAAGGCCCTGTTTCAAAGAGGCTCAGGGGTGATTGCTTCCATTTCATTTGAGCAGCATGACAAAATGTGAATTCCACGACAGAAATTTCAATCCTGGCTCCTCCCACTAGCAATGGAGGTCAACTTGAGCCATAACTCCTGTGTTCTCCTCCCAGGACTGGAGTTTGCATGCTACACAAGTGCTTTACCACTGATTCTGTATTTTTGGCCTGTTTTTTTTTTTTTTTTTACTCCCCTCTCCCCAACAGTTTCACTAAGTTGCACAGGCTGGTCTTGAACTCACAGCTATAGTCCAAAAATTCACTATAGACAGGCCTGGACCTTGTGATCCTCTTGCCTCAGGAGTAGCTGGGATTACTGGCCTACACCATCAGGCCCCATCTTTCCTTCTGTGTCTTAATCATGCTACTGTAAATAAAATTCCTCACAGACTTGTCATGGGAATGAGACAGCCTATTAACATGCTTTGCACAAAGGCTCTTCACTGAGTAGTAGCTATAAAGTAGTAAATATAAAATAGTAGACAGTAAGCATATACTAAAGGACCATTTAAAAAGTACAAAATCAGTAGTTAACCTAAGATATGTTGAAGGGAATTTAGAGATTATTTAGGTTGAGACACTGAGAGACTTGAAATGGGAAGTATTACTAAACTGAGGTTTGGGGAGAGGGAAGAGGCTTGATGGCTGTAAGGAGGAAATCAAAGACAAATCTCAGGCCTGGAAGTTGGAAAAACTAAATTCTAGCTCAATAATAATAATAATGATGATAATAATAATAATAACAACAGTTAACAATAATAGGTAATAGATAATAATAATAATAACTAATAATTATTTTGGTCAGTTTTAGCAAGCACTTAAAAACACCATCCCATAATTTCCTTCCTCATGAAATGAGGGAGCTGACTGGACTAGATCATCTTTCTGGAGGCAGCAACCTGTTTGTGACAATTTCTGTTCTGTAACCAGTGAGTAGGATCACTATGTGGGAGATGATATAGGTAAGAAAGTACTAGAAGGTAGGGCTTGCTCAGTTACTCTTTGAATGTTTGCAAGGGATTAATCTCATCTTGGTGCTCCTATAGAGACCTAGGTGGTGGAGATCATTGGTGGAGGCTTTGGACCCACCAGCCTGGCAGGTGTAGTGCTAAAATAAGAGGCAGAAGGTGAGGACTGACAGACAGCATGGCTGTCCTCTGACTTTCACATGATACCGTGGCATGCACACACACACCTTCCGTCACACACAGAGGTCAACAACACAACAACAAATCAGCAAGTTTGAGGTCAGGGTTTGGCTGTTGTATGGGACTCTGTGTTTAAAAGATTTCTTCTATTTTTAATTAAGTGTGGTGTGTGGGAACGTGCATGTGTGCACAGGTGCCTATGGAGGTGGGGGTTAGCAGTGGGTCGGGAGCTGGAGGTACAGATAGTTGTGAGCCACTTGATGGGTGCAGGAGAAGTCAACATCTATCCTCTCTGCAAAGCAAGAGCTCCCAACTGCTGAGACCTTGCCTCATCTCAGAGACACCATCTTCCAAAAACCAAACAGCCTTTCTTACTATGCAGACACAAGTTATTTACTTTGTAGACATAGCCTATCTTCTGTTCTACCACTTTCTAGAAAATTAGAGAAAACCTGAAATACTTCAGGGTCTCAGGAGAAGGGGAGCCATACTATTTGATTAGACATCAAAAGCTGACAACCAGTAAATCAAAGTCAACACTGTCTTTAGGCACATACCACAGAGGCCCGAGTTCTATTGCTGTCTTGCCAGGCATGCTTCCATGACAATTACAGGGCAGCTGTCTATATGGGTTTTCTGTAAAAACAAAACACAAAAATATAAAGGATAAATGACAAATATAAGTGATATAACTGTTATATTAATAACTATATACTGAGGACCTACTATGTACCAGGTATTGTGTTAAGAATTTTTTGTGTACTTGAAAATGTAACCCTTAAAGCCTTTTAAAGGCAGGCACTTTGAAAACGTTCAACCACAAGAACAGGATGTCCAGCTTCAGGTGGAAATATATGCAGTGTTGAACAGCGGGGGAAAAATTAATTAAAAATGGGTTATGTTGAGAAAAGGAAGTTTTTTTGTTCAGAAGTGTGTCCAGCCCTACACTGAAAATGGAGGCAAGCTTAAGACTGGACCAAATCTCCTTGGTTTGTTTGGGTGGAAGCCAGGTCAGGCTGCTGATTCTCTACACATATGCAAAGAGCAAAGGTGTTACCTGGGAGTGGACACTGGGCAGAGTACTTGGAGAATCCTAGAGAGTACATCCCTGGGACAAAATGATCTTCACCAGAATTAAGAAGGGAGAAAGGGCAGACTTAATGGCTTGTCTTAAAAAGGCTACTAGTGAGTAATACAACTGCCTTATTTATTATAAAATAAATGTCTCATGACTTCTAATGTGTACCATGGGTTAAGTGGGGTGATTCCTGGTGGTGGTCATAACCATAACCAGAATTCAGATCATGAATAGCTAACAAAATATTTTTGTTGAACAGTTCTGATTTAAGGTAAAGTGGATATGATCATTAAAAATGGCAATTCCAGTTTCATAAATAGTACCAATGCTTTCTCAAAATAGTGTTGCTCTTAATTAGTAATGTTCAACTTCCCACAGAGATGGGGGATTGCCACTCAAAGCCTTCAGAATGGTTTTACACTTAAGATTTATATAACTGTGTATGTGAATATGGTTAAATATTGCAGAAACATCTCTTCACTGCCTCAGAACAAAGCAGGTGCTCATTGTTCCTTTGTAGTCACTGGTCTGTCACAGGCAATGGTTAAAAATCAGAAAGCAACTGTCTTATTATTTAATATTTTCATTTTATTTTAGTTTTAAAAATTTTATGTGCATTGTTATTTTGCGTGCATGTTTATCTGTGTATCTGTGTGGGTGTCAGATCCCCTGGAACTAGAATTAGAGGCAGTTGTTGGCTGCCATGTGGGTACTGGGGACTGAAATCCAGTCTTCTGAAAGACTATTTATTCATGTTAGTGGTGCTGGGGGTTGAGCCAGGACCTCATTCATGTTAGGCAAATGCTCTACTACTGAGCTGCACCGTCAGCCCTCAAAAAGAGTCCTTTTAAAAATTAGAACTTCGCCAGATGATGGTGGTGCACGCCTTTAATCCCAGCACTTGAAAGGCAGAGGCAGGTGAACCTCTCTCTGGTCTACAGAGCGAGTTCTAGGACAGTCAGGGATACACAGAGAAGCCCTGTCTTGGGGAAAAAAAAAAAAAACAGAACCTCTTACCAGGCATGGTGGTGCATAGTTTTTGGTCAGCCTGCCTGGTCTATATAGTGAGTTCAAGGACAGGTAAATAGTGAGACCCTGTCTTGTCAAATGAAAAACAAACAATAATAAAACAACCTCTCTTCAACTAAACTCCCCCAACTCCAGGTTATTCCCAGATTGATCGCTGGGTTTTTTGGGAACAGTCTGACAAAATCAATCAGTTCTAGTCTATTTGATATTATCATTTTGTTACTCAACAAAATTAGACGGCAGGGCAGGAGAAATAGCTCAGTTGTCATTGCCTGGCTGGTTTTGATCCCAAGCATAATAAATAAAAGTTAGGCCTGGGGATGTGGTTTAGTTGAAAGATTGCTTTGCTTACCTAGCATGCACAAAACCCGAGCTTTGATCTAGAGCACCTCACAAACCAGGCTTGGTAGTATATCCTTGGTAGTAGACCTAGGATCTAAGCATCTGGGAGGTAGAGGCAGGACTATCAGAAGTTCAAGGCTAAGGCCAGTGAGATGGTTCAAAGAGTAAAGGTGATTGCCACCTTGGTGACAAGGCTGACAACTAGTGTTTGATCCTTGGGACCCACATGATTTGGAAAGAACTGACTCCCACAGATTGTACTCTGATGTTCTCATGCACACCATGGCAAACTCACATACACAGACAGACAGTAAGTAAATAAAATCAGTAAAAAAAAAAAGTTTAAGGTCATCAATGGCTGTGATATATGAGACATTGTCAAAAAATAAAACATCTTAAAAGCTTCTGCAGTTGGTGTGATACAGGAAAGACAGAACACTCAGAAACAAACTCAAGTAGATACGGACTCAGTATTAAAAAAAAAAAAAAAAAAAGAATGTATAGTCTAATAGAGATGTGCCAGGCTAGTCAGTAAAACCTAAACCCCTTGAAGTACTTAGGAATAGGAATGTCTTTATAAACAAAAGCCAGAGTATATGTAACTTTACCATCAGGAAACAAACACACAAAACCTACATTTAAAAAACAAAGAAAAAAACTGAAGCAAGAAAAAAAAATACTGGCAATATATACAGCAAGAGGTAAACTACTTATTTTTTTTTTTTAAATAAAGAATTCTTAAGAATTCTAATTCAAGGGCTGAAGAGATACCTCAACAGTAATCGGATGCTCTTCCAGAGGACTTAGGTTTGATTTCTAGCATGCACAGAGGCTCACAATTGTCTGTAACTCCACTTCCAGGAGATCCAATGCCTTCTTCTGGCCTCTGCAGGTACCAGACACATACCAAGATATATATGTAGGCCAAATAACTACATATATTTAAAAAACTCATGTTAAAAAATACCAAGAACTTAATAGGACAACAATGGGTAAGACTGTTGCTGTGTCCCAGGAGTGCTTTAACTCTCCAGCAGTAATGTTTGAAAGCACAGCACACATGATTAGGATGTGATGGGGGCTCACTCGCCGGGGGCTTATGTGCGATGCACAGGCCAGAGAGACTTCAGCTCACCTTCTACCATGTTACCATCCTTCTGAAAGATCCTCTCTTCGCACCACTGGCAGTGGATCAGGTACTGGATTTTCTTGGCAGTCTCGTCTGCTGAAGTAGGCCCCCTTAAGACCCGTACAACTACCAGCACAAAATGTTCCAGAGCTACTGCAAACAGCACTTCTATGCCTTTGTTGCATCGCGCTGCAGCTCTGTGAAAAAAAAAAGTCACAAGCTATTTTGATGGCTCTTCATTTCCTCTGTATAGCACTGTACTGACATAGTAAACTATGGGTGTACTGTGGGAACTTCAATCTTTAGTAACAGTGCTTTCAAAGGATCATTACCACGACTCTCACACAGAATGAAATACAGGAAATGAGGGTTGTTAGACCACGTCTTCTATCTCTAGACATTTCCCCTTCAGAATATCTTGGGACTGCAGTCTCTATCATTCCACATGACTCTTCTCTGTAATCATGATCTCTAGTCTCAGTTTAATCTAGTTTTTTTTTGTAAAAAGCTTCTTATAACCACATGTATTTACTGACTACTGACTGTATGCAGGATTATATGCTAGCTGCTGACTATGCAGTGAGAGCCAGTCAAAGCCCTTTCCTCTGTGATTGTGTGGACTCTCTGGATTAACTCTATAAGATACACCACTCCCAGGCCTGCTCCTATGGATGCTTTGAGTACACAGCATCATGTGCGAAACTGTGCGTCAGGTTTGCTGCTCACTTAACACAGGCCGAAGACCGACGAGGACTAAGAACCTGTAATTATGCTGAGGTAAGAATTTGCAAGGGAATGCTGTAGAACCTGTGTTTGGGTGGCAAGTGAATAGGCTGATCATCCATTATGATATTGTAAATAACAAATTGCATTATTAAGTTATTCTTACAGGGGGCTGGAAAGATGGCTCAGCAGTATGGAGTGCTTGCTGCTCTTGCAGAAGACCTGGGTTCATTTCCCAGCACCCACACGGTGGCTCAAAAATGCCTGTAACTCTAGCTCCAGATGATCTGCTGCCCTTTTCTGACCCTAGTGGGTTTCTGCATGCATGTGGCAGACACATCCACATGTACACACACACGTACACATACACTAAAATAAATATTGAAAATATTTTTTGTGGCATAAAATTCTGTACATGGTAGATAATAGTCTTCCTTCATTTAACAGTTCTCAGTGCCTGGGGCGACAAAGAAAGACCTTCCGTTTTACAAGGTCATTTTCAGAATCAAGTCAGACTATTCGAAGATGAAAAGATCTTTCAAATAGCTTATAAATCTAAAAACAACTTTTATTTCTCCTTTTTATGTTGCTACCTCTTCCCTACTCCTGTAATTACTGAATTAAGACAGGTCTGAAATTAACTTTCTCTTTTATATTTCAGATATAAACATTTAAGTTCTAGCAAAACAAAAATCAAAATGGCTCAGTGGGTAAGAGTGCTGCTGCTGCCTGAGAACTGAGGTTGATCCCCAGGCCCACATGGTGGATAGAGAGCCGACTATTCCAAGCTGGACTCTGACCTCCACACATGCACCTATAGAAATACACATGAAATAAATGAATACATATAAAAAAAGAAAAAGACCGTAAAATTAAAAAAATCAAATTAAAATTATATAAGAGATACAGAATTAAAAAATTCACGCATAGTTTCAAAAATAAGCATTCATTCATAGTATTATCTCTTTAAAATCATGAGACACACTAAAACATATTAGGAACACCATTGGCAATTTGGTACCTTGCCACTGCAGCTACGACAATTCTGGCTGCTAGTTCCTTGTAATACTCTGTTCGGACAATGTTACATCCATAGTGACGCCGGGCAACATGCTGTGCCTTGGCATATAAGGAACTGATATCTGTAGAAGTCACTGATACTATGCCAAGGTTTCTTACGTTTCTGAATGCAGAGTCTAGGTAGTTCACTGATGTTCCAAAAGGGTCTAGGTGTCTAAAATCAGAAAGAAAAAAAAAACAGACATATCTGAGTTTGCATCAGTAAGCCACAGGATACCAATGTTATTTCTAATGATGAAAGTCCATAGGTTCAAAAGAAGTTTGCAAGCCAGGTGTGATGGCAACACACCTGTAATCTAGCACTGAGGAGGTGGAGGCAAGAGGACTTCCAGTTTGAAGTCAGCCTAGGCTAATAGGGAGACTGTCTCAAAAAATTGAGGGGGAAAAAAAAAGTACTTTGCCAATCTCTTTTAAATATTTAATTAGGTTTTAAATATAAATAAAATAGTCAGTGACATGTCAAACACATGGGAACAAATTAGCCTAGGAGAAAAAGTTCATTACCAGGAAGTATGAAATTTTTCTTACTGGGAATCTCAGTTCAAGGCCAAAAACTGTCTTAAAATAAATCACCACAAGGTTCTTTAATTTGAAAGCACCCACCTTCAGTAGACCTGTTTAATCTATTTAACAAATGTTCTTCACTTACATGAAATCAAAAGATCTCAGGTGCATCAGTACATTGGCATCCATCCTGGTCACCTGGATATCACCAAGAGTATCATCTTCCTCAAGGGCATCACCTTCTTCTTTCTCCTCACTGTCTACCACCACTTTCAGTTTGTTTAAGTGGCAGTTTTTCTGAATCAAAGTCACAGAGTTTTCATTCAAGTCATTAATTGTAACTTTGACTGCATTTCCAAGGTGTTTTGCCCATTGCAATCCCATTATTCCTTGGGAGAAAATAGGGGAGAAGACAATAATTAAATTCATCAAGTTACAACAACTAATAACTTAAATGGTAGGCATTTTATAAGTACCGTGCATGCGTACACACACACTCCAAATTGTCATATCTATGAATCCCAGAATACAGCATGCTAACAGGGTGATACCCTGCTGAAAGAGAAGATGGGAAGGTGAAAGTCCTGCTACTCAAAGTTACCTTCAAGCACCATAAAAATAACAAAGACAATGTGCTTTGATTGTAGCCTGGGCTGGTCTTCAAATATTTTATTTTATTTTTTAGGCAGGGTCAGTAGTTCCTGAACTCACAGACATCCACCTACCTCTAACTTCAAATGTCGAAATCAAAGTAGTGTGCCACAATTCCCAGCTAGCTATGAAACATTAATCCTCTTATTTCTGCCTCCTTCCTTGTGTGCAGGGATTATAGGCATGCACTAATATGCTTATCTCCCTTAAACATGAAAAATAACTTCCAGGACAATGAGATAGCTCAGGAGGCAAAAGTGTTCTCTGAGCAGCTAGATAATGATTTTGAGCCCCAGAACCTATGGTAGAAGAGAACGGATTCTCCAAAGTCGTCCACCAACCCTCCCTGCCACATGCATGCCCACATTCTCACACATGCACATTTACAAAATGAAATAAAGAAGAAATAACTTTTCCTAGGCCAAAATTTCCAAACAGCACACAGATGCACCATTGTACAGTAAAAGGAATAACTTTGTATATGCAGTAAGAACTCAATCGGGGCCGGGCAGTAGTGGCGCATACCTTTAATCCCAGCACTCGGGAGGCAGAGGCAGGCGGATCTCTGTGAGTTCGAGGCCAGCCTGGTCTACAAGAGCTAGTTCCAGGACGGGCTCCAAAGCTACAGAGAAACCCTGCCTTGAAAAAAGAACTCAATTGGGTAGCTCATTCTCACAGGCTTTCTGTAGCTACTAAAAAGGCATAAAGACATTTTCTTCCTTTTTTATTTTACATTTTTTATTCATTTGAATATGGTACATTTACACAATGGAATTACTCAGCTGTAAAAAACTGACATCATGAAATTTGCAGGCAAATAGATGAAACTAGAAAAATCATCCTGAGTGAGGTAACCCAGAAAGACAAGCACAGTGTGTACTCACATAAATGGATACTAGATGTAAAGCAAAGGGTAAACAGACTACAACCCATAACCTCAGAAAGGCTAGGCAAAAAAGGGATGTGTGAATTTCCCTCGGAGGGGAAATAGATGAGATCTCGGGGTAAGCTGGTGGCAAGGGGAGGAAGTAGAGGGGAGGGGGTGGGGGATGAGAACTAAAGACCATTTTCTAACTGGAAATAATGACATAAACCCAAATGATAGGCATCTCTAACACACCATCTGAAATACTGACATCTTCTACACACTTCTACTGTACAAATGGAAATAAAATCTTGTCTACTGTTACAGAATTTATGGAATTTTTTTCAGACTTTCACATTAAACTTGTGAGATAAATTCTAAGACTGTCATTTTAGGGGAACAGACATGTAAAGAAACTGCCACATAGCTACTAACAATTTAGAAATGTATTAAAAAGAACAGAATAGTAGTGACTACTCTGCCAGAGCTGCTTTTAATGATGCTGGTCCAGGATATCTGACTTTCAGAAGATGGTTGAGAAGCCAATGGAAAAAAAAATGGTGCCAGGTACAGCAGTTTATAAAAATATTGAATTTACCTTTTGTAGGCATCAGCTTTAATAACTTTCATATTTTAAAAGGTAAAGAACAGAATATGTAAGGAAGAACATGGCAATAAATTTGGAAACAGGCTCATATCATGCAGGTGACAGAAATGATGGTGGCACTTTAGACTTGAGGCGATCGAGATGCTGCTGCCAACTGCAGTACCAGCATATGGAGCTCAGAGAAATGGCTGCCGGGCAATGGTAAGTGTTACACAGTAAAAGATGACTGCGAACACAGAGACTATTGCCAACTGCAGTATCAGCACATGGAGCTCAGAGAAATGGCTGCTGGGCAATGGTAAGTGTTACACAGTAAAAGATGACTGCGAACACAGAGACTATTGCAATAGACTCGAGAGAGGACAGGAGTGTGAGTTACATTATAAAAGATAATCAGGTTGGGCATGGTGGCACACGCCTTTAATTCTAGCACTTGGGAGACAGAGGAAGACAGACATCCGTGAGTTCAAGACCAACCTGAGTTGTGTGTACATACATACAAAAAACCCAAATCAGAACAAAACTGGTGGCTGATTTGATCCCGAAAGAGTGAATAAAAAACTGAATTGGGGAGAGAGCTCAGTCAGTCAAATGGTTGCATACAAATATTAGGATGTGAGGTTTAACCCTCAATATCCACGTAAAAAGCCAAGTATAACAAGTAAGGATCTGCAATCCAAACTCTGGGAGGTGCAGATAGAGTTCCTGGGGGCTTGGTACTCAACCCAGTCTACTCAACTCAGTGAGTTCCATCCAAGTTCAGTGAGACCCAGACAAGGTAGAGAGCAACTGAGGAAGAGAGCCAATGTTTACCTTTTGACCTCTGCACCCCCCCACATGTACACATACATATATATATACCAGACATAGACAAAAATAATTCAAAGTTCACAGTTCAATGGCTCATCTTAGAAGGATTACCTCATTACTGCTACCATTTTAAATGGATATCTTACTACTACTACTAATAATACAATGGAGATGAAACCTAATGCTTCTATTTCCTTAGTAAGTACTGTTCCAATGACTTTATCTATATTGAGGTTTAAATCTTCAATACTTGTATGGGTATTATCCCCTGTACCCTTTTATACATGAAAAAAAATCAAAACTCAATTTCTTGGGGGCATCAGACTAACATGTGATGAAGCCAAGACTTGAACCCAGGGACTTCGGCCCAAGAGTCCACGCTTTTAAAGGCTTTCATTTTCAGTATACACTTGCCAAGAGTGTAATTCGGTTAATCTTTATGAAGACATGTGACGAGTACGAATGGCCTTTCAGAAATTGCTGTTTCTATTTTCTTTTCTCTGTTGCTAGAAGTCTTTTGAGAAAAAATTATTTGGTTTCAGTGTGGACCGGCATTGTACATGAAGGCTAGACTCCTGCACTGGACACAGCAGTAAGAGGAGCACCTCAACGGCAGCCTGGACTAAACAGTCGATTCTAGACCAGCCTGAGTTACAGAGAGAGCCAGTCTTAGAAAGCCAAAATTAAAACAAAATAAAGTACCGAAGACTAGGCAATGATCATCCAAGCCCAGAAGAGGCTCAGCAGGAGAAAGCACTTGCATTGAAAGCCAAATTACCTGAGTTTGGTTCCCAAATCTAGGTGAACTGAGAGAAGCAATTCTTTTGTTTGTTTGTTTGTTTTTGTTTTTCGAGATAGGGTTTCTCTGTGGCTTTGGAGCCTGTGGAACTAGCTCTTGTAGCACAGGCTGGCCTTGAACTCAAAGAGATCCATCTGCCTCTGCCTCCTGGCGAGAAGCAACTCTTGAAAGTTGTCTTTTGACTTACACACATATACATCCATATCCACACATACTCTCTCACAATAACAACAACCAAAACAAGTGAAAAACACAAAAGGAGTTAATAGCTATTACCTGACTACAGTGAACAAATGTCCTTCAAAATTTGTTTTCTGGCTAGGAGTGGTGGCACACACCTTTAGTCCCAGCACTTGAGGGGCAGAGGCAGGAAGATCTCTACAAGTTCAAGAGCTAGCGTGGTCTTCACAATTGTTTTCCTTCTTGTCAGAC
>JAQHUG010000035.1:8951807-8962492 GCA_028555095.1 Dicrostonyx torquatus
GGGGAGGGCCTTGGGCTTTCCACAGGGCAGGGTATCCTGCCCCATATCAGGGAAGTAGGGGGAGGGCGGTGGGGTAGGGGGGGAGCGGGAGGGCCTGGGACAAGGGAAGTAAATGTAAATTTTTCTTTTAACAATAATAAAAAAAAAAAACTGATTCTTCAATAAACTCTCTCTCTCTCATTCACTTATACACTCAAAATGACAGGAGACCATATAAGAGACTTAGCTGGGCATGATGGTGCATGCCTTTAATTCCGGGTAGAGACAGGTGGAATTTAGAATCTCTTGAGTTTGAGGCCAGCCTGGGGTACATAGTGAGTTCCAGGTTGGCCAAGGCTACATAGTTAAGACTCTGTGTCTAGAGTACACAACAACAAAAGAGATGTAGACTTGAATCAAGACAATATAGACTCTTTGGATTTTGATTTGAATTTTTAGAAATGTTTAGATGTCTGAATTAGTCTTTGTTTTCTAGGCATGGTAATGCTATTATAGCTTCACTTTAAAGAGATCCCTGAGTATGGAGGATAGTCCTGCTATCTCAGCACGGGAAGCTGCAGAGGTCAGCCACACATTGATCCCTTGCTTGGTTTTTTTAAGTAGTCCTACTTAAGCATTTACATAAAAAAAATGTCCAGAATTTATTTTAAATTAACGGGAATAAAGAGACTAATGTATGAAATCTGAACTTGTGGAGATATTGATAGAAAATGACAGAACATGAGTGAATTATATTTGAAGTGATACATGGGAATTAGTTCATTACACTGTTTATTTTTATATTGAATCTTTTTTTAAAATTCCATAAAAACCAGAAAATCTTGCCTTGGATCTTAAACTTTTTTACATGAAAATTTGATTTTTTTTTTTTTTTTTGAGTCAGGGTTTCACTGTGTAGCTCTGGCCATCCTGGAACTCACTATGTAAGACCAGCCTGGCCTTAGATTCACAGGGATTCACCTGCCTCTGTTTCCCATGTGCTGGGATTAAAGTTGAGCAGCACCACCACATGTAGCTCATGAAGACATTATACAGGGGCTGGGGAGATGGATTTAAGTTAAGAACAATGGCTGCTTTTCCAGAGGACCTAGCACCCACATTATGGCTTACATCCATCTCTGATGCCTTTCCAGGGGATCTGATGCCCTCTTCTGGCCTCTACAAGTACTGCATGGATTTGATAAACATGCAGGCAAAATAAATTTGAAAAATTAATTTTTTTTTACTTACCTGTGGCTCCAAAGGCATCTAAACACTCCAAAGGTTTTCGTTCCTTAGCCAAAGCAGCCAACGTACAGAATATAAGCTGACTAGAAAGAAAGAATAGTCTGAAGTAACTTTGCTGTACTATGGTTTCAACTTTGTAGAATAAAGAATATATGTACCTTATATACACTCTCAAATTAATAGCTCAAGACCTATAAATTTTGTGAGGTTAAACTATGAGTCTAACTGAATTATATTTAACAAGCATCCATTTATTTAATAAATAAGACTTTCCACCAGTCTGTACAAGTTTAATTACATAAAGTTAGGCCTATTTTATTCTTTGAAAAATTGGGTTGGTAGAGAAAAAGAAATATTTTGAGAAAAATGCTAAGATGATTTTAATCTTAATATATATAACAGAGAGGTTGAAAGAAGTTCATCTGAAAAGTCTATTGCTCTATTTTCAATCAATCTTACCGATTTAGTTTCATTTTGGGATTAAAATATGAATCTGTTTTCTGAGGTATAGAGTAGTTAGGAAAAACTTGTATATCTGTATCTGTCTCCTTCAAAATTTCATTAGATGGTTTGGCAGTAGAAGCTAAAATAGAAGGAAAAAAAATGTTACTACAGGATAATTGAAAATAATGCTAAATATCTAACAGAATACATTTTAAAAAGTAGCTTTATATCATTTTGTGCTAAAGCAAATAGTTCAGTAGGCATAAGAAAAAAAACAAAAGAAAGTCATAGAACGAATTTATTCAATTGTATGTGGAAAGAGTTGTGCCTTGGCAGGTATTTGGTGAATGTAAGAACATTTATCCACTTAAAATTCTGTGTTTCATATCACTATATCAGTATTATAAAACCTAAGATCTTCAGATAGCAAAAATCCTAGAATTTTTTTTTATGATTCATTACGTTACACTATGCACTCAGAGGCTGGCCATTGAGGCTACCGTAATACTATAGAAATTGAGTATTTATATGCTTGCTTTCCATTAGTGGGCTAAGTAAGAATCTTGGTATTTTCTGAACCCCTGAACTTCAGAACACTGGGCAGTCAGTGTTCCCCTGCCACCTTATGGATTCAGGGGTAGAACTTAGCTTACCAGGCGTGCACATAAGGACTTCTACCCATTAAGCAATCTTATGGTTCTCACTTTCTCACAATTATAATTTTAAACTAAACTGCATTCAAATGGCTATTAAGTAATGACAGGAACATTTTATATTTAGTATACATTATAATCCTTCAGCTACAAACTCAAATGGAATACTGTTATGAAAATAGATGCATATATATTTAAAACATTCAAGAGGTAAGACAAATGTAATATTTGAAAAAATAATTATATCCTTTATCTGTCCTTTTTTGGTCAATATTATATTCAGGACATTAAATGACACCCATATTTCCCCTTCTATAATATCAAGAAAGTAACCTTTTTCAATGCTGTTTACTCACTGAAGAGGCAGGTCTTGTGTCTCACAATATCAGCTTTTGCTAATCTAACCTTTGAGATTTTATATTATTCACAATAAAGGTCTTTTCCACTGGGCATCCTGTTCCAGTATTTTCCACAATAAGCAAAACAGTTGCTGATACAAAAGTCCTATGACTATAATTCTATAATTTTTCATAATAGATAATTATAAATTCTTTCATTAAGCAACCTAGTTTGGCTGGGCATGGTGGTGCATGCCTTTGATCCCATCACTTGGGAGACAGGCAGACAGATCTCTGTTTGAGGCCAGTCTGGTCTACAAGGCAAGTTCTAGGACAGCCAGAGATACACAGATAAATCCATAAATCCTGTCTTGAAAACCCCCCACCCCCCCCAAAAAAAGGTTCCTGGTTTGGCATGAATGTCATTTGCAGTTTTTATAACATTTATTAATATCTGTTGAGAATAGCTTAACATTATTGGAAACATCACAGAAAGAAAAAAATGTGAAGTTATGGATTACTTGTCAACATCAACCAAATAATTTAGTTAAATCAATATGTTTATATACTTAATGTCTGAAAAGAGTAAAACTGGATCGTTTTATTTAAGGACCTAATTCTTAATATGTTAGTGAGATTGCATAACTTACCAGCAATGTACCTGGACTTAGTTTCTCCTTTATTCACATGGCGCTTAACATGCCCTAGCATGTCAGTCCTTCTGGTGATTGTCGCTGAACAAATGATGCAATGGTAATGGGCACCCAATTTACTGGAAATCTACCAAATGGAACATTTCATTGAAGCAGGTTACTAAGGCAATAAAATGAGAGTTTTAAGCTGTAATATGTTCGTGAATACTGGATTTAGTACAGGTGACGGAAAGATAACTGGCTCTTGGCAAAGCGTTTTTTTTTTTTTAAAAGACTTATTTATTTATGTACGTTATGTATGTAGGTGTTTTGTCCACTTGTGCATCTGCACACCAGAAGATGGCATCCGATCCCATGGGACTACAGTTACAGATGGCTGTGAGCCACCATATGGGTACTGGGAATTGAACTTAGGACCTCTGGAAAAGCAGCCAGTGCTCTTAACCACTGAGCCATCTCTCCAGCCCAGGCAAAGTGTAGTTTGAAGAATGAAAAAAACGTGCTTTCTTTAAAGTCAACTAATTTAAAAATAAGATCAAGCATCTGATTACCTGTTCTCCAACAATGGTTGGTTTTATTGGCCGACAAGCTAAGTGACAGATGCACATCCTGTAGCCTAGAATGAAAAATGGCTAGCTGTGTTATTATTATTCATTAAACTCCTATTGGCATTCAAAGTTATAAGTATATTTTTTAATTTTCTAAAAATAATTAGGATCACCCAGTGCACTGACACATGCCTTTAATCCAAGCATTCAGGAAGCAGAGGCAGGTGAATTTCTGTGAGTGTGAGGCCAGCCTGATCTACATAGAGAATTCCAGGTCAGCCAGGGCTGTATAATGAAACCCTGTCTCAAAAAGAAAAAAAAAAAAGAAACAAAGAATTATTAGGATTATTCTTCTATTTGTAACATCATAAATACTTGAACAACATTGATTTTAATAAATGAGACAGACAGATATATGAATATAAGCAAATACAGGAGACCTGTGTTCAAATTATAGTTCTGTCAAGATGGTTTGTTCTCTGGCACTGAGATTGTTATATATTGTTCACAACCTTGAATTTTATCTTCTTTGCTTCTTTACTAAAATAATAGGGGCTAATCTTGGTTTTCCTCCCACCTGTAAATGTTTTACTTTATTTTTGAATTTATTATTCTTAGTTTTTGGTATTGATCTTTAGATTTTTTTTCATACCCTAAATATAGATATTTATTAAGCTTGGTTGGTGACTATATACTTTTTCTCTAAAAAAAGTTTAACTTCTCTCATGAGTTTCAATGATCTCTTATGGGAAGGAATTTCAAGTATAATGGATAATATAGTGCTAGTTACTAACTTATTCCCAACATTAAGACCCCTAATTCTAATCGCTTGTTAAGAAATTTTAATTGATTACTGATCATCTCAAAACATATTTTGTCAAAATACTAGGTATTGTGTAGCATGCCTGTAAGCCCAGCACTTGGGAGGTAGAAGACAGAGAATGATGTCATCCTCAATTACACAGCTACTTAACGTCAGCCTGGGCTACTTGAGATCCTGTCTTTGAACTAACCATATCCCTTTTCTTCAGTTCTTTCTTTGGGTAATTCCAGGGCTCTCTATACGCTAAGTAATTACTCTACCTTTGAGTTATATATCCATCCCTATGAATTTCCTTGAACCAGATTGCTTCAGCTTTATTTTGCTGACAGAAGGATTCTCCCAACCCAGTCTGTAACTCACCTCCCCCTTAATCCAATGCTTACATAGTTTCCCCCACTGCATATTGTTGAGGGGCCCAGATTATCTATGTCGTTAAATCCCATGACTTTAAATACTGTCTAGATTCTGACGTTTCCCAAATGTATATCTCTAGCCCCATCTGCTACTCACTATCACACCTTGTCTCCATCTCACTCCTGCTGAGCCCTTTCTACCATCATGTCTTTTTGGGAAAAAAAAATATGACCCAGTGAGTTTCATTAGTTACTTACAGGAGCGAAGGTGAGGGCTTGCTTTCAGAGGCATGGATACGCTACTTAAGAAAATGTCTCTTCCATTCCCAGTAACCATTAACTCAGCGAGAGGATGCTGACTAGCCCACATATTCAACAATTTCTATCTCACATAATCATATACAAGTGCGTATGGATCTGCATGTATGAGAGAGAGTGTGTGTGTATTCCATACATATGTAGGTATAAGACTGCAATGCAGAGGTTTTTCTTCAGAGAAGAACTTCAGTTTTATTCAAGTGGAATATTATAAAATATACTCCACATATTGCTAATTTAATTAGTAGCGACACTACGTCAACTTAGAGTCATTTTGGAAGAAACAATCTCATATGAGAAAATGCCCCTACTAGACTGGCCTGTTGGCAAGACTGTGGAGTATTTTCCTTATTGATTAATGTGGCTCACCTTCAGTGGTGCCAGGGCTATAAGAAGCAGGCTAAAGTTGGGCAGTGGTGGTGCATGCCTTTTAATCCCAGCACTTGGGAGGCAGAGGCAGGCAGATCTCTGTAAATTTGAGGCCAGCCTAGTCTACAGAGCAATTTCAGTTAGGGTGACACACACAGAAAACCTGTCTCAAATAAATAAATAAAGCAAAACAAGAAAATACTGGCACAACCAGGCAGTGATGGTGCACACCTTTGATTCTGGCACTCAGGATGCAGAGGCAAGCAGATTTCCAAGTTTGAGGCCAGTTTGGTCCACAGAGCGAGTTCCAGGACAGACTTGGTACAGGCTACACAGACAAACCCTGTCTTAAAAAAAAAAAAAAAAAAAAAAAAGAAAAAAAAAGAAAGCAAGAAAGGAGGCTGCTGAGTAAGCCATAAAGAGCAAGCTAGTAAGCTATACACCTTCAGTCTCTGCTTCTGCTCCTGCCTCCAGGTTCCTCCTGCTTTGAATTCCTGCTCCACTTCCATGGATGGTGAACTACATGCTGTTGGTCACTGTTTTATCACAGCAATAGAAACCTAAGACTGTAGTTTACTGTGGAAATAGAAACTTCGAAGTTTGCTAGGCTTTGTGGAACACAGTCTTCTTAGAGGCTGCATTAGATCTGTATATGCCACAATGCAGTCAATATTCCTTTTAATTCCAAGTTTTTGTCACAAAGTACATGATGCAATGACTATCCTCACACATCTATCTACCACTGTGTTTCTACTCTTGTCTACTGGTTATTTTATTGGTATGACACTCACATGAAGAATTAATATATTATTTTAAAATGTCAAAGATGCCGTATTTCACTGCCTCAGAATCTAGTTTCTTAATGTGATCTTAGTTTCAACTTTATTATTTTCCTTATGAACCAACTTGTTAAAAATTTATTCCTTCAAATTACATCATTTTGTCATTTTTCTTAGTGTATTTTTTAATCATTTTCCCTTATCTATAATAAAGCTAGTTCTGAATATCTTATATTCTATTAACATCCTGAAAATTTCAGCTACTTTTTTCTCAGTACCAATTATTTTATTTTCTTGCTTTTTTGCATTTACTTTGTCATTAAAATTATATGTAAAATAGCAGCTGTTCTACATGAGGAAAAGAAACCCAATAAAACAAACAACAGGGACCCCCAAAATCAGAGTTGCCCAATACATCGCAGTCACAGGTGTTTAGAAATGTTCACCGAACTGTCATGTGCTTATTGTCTTTTGTTAAATACATTAAATCGTCATAATATAAAGTGAAAATACTTAAAATACTAACCTTCAAATTCAACTGAGATTTTCCAGTGTAAATTCTGAAGGTGTCGACGAAGCTTCTGACTACTATAAGCTCTGAATTTTTCCTTAGGGCACAATGGACAAGTATGACTGTTTTCTTAAAGAGAAGAAAGAGCACAGACTATCAGCTATTAATGCCTGGATTCAGCTGCAAAAGCAGCAGGGAACCTCCCCATGTACTCACCCCCTCTTCTTAGACAAAGATTTTAACTGCAGGAATATATTTATTTCTGATCCTGGATATCCTTCAGAAGAATTGTAGCATATGAACAATGACTATTTTTTAGCCTTGAAACTCTGCTATCTGTGGCTAGCTGATGACAGCTGTTTCCAGTAAGAACAGAGAAGTTTAAAAGTTTGCTAGGGAGTCTACCACTCCGCACTTGAAAATTGAAAACCAGCAATGTGGCATTTCTAGAAGGCAGGTGTTGGGCAGGGGTGCCTGAGCATCTGCTATGGTACTTCCCTTATTATCCTGGCAGTAGTGAAGACAGTTAAAACACAGGGTAAGAAAAATAAAAGACAGAGCATAATACATTGCTGTTCTGAGGCCAGGGACCTGGAAAAACTATCATATCCTGACCTTTACTGTATCACTACATTTATGTTTCCCCTTATTTATGAAGTATTCCTGAAAAGACTAGATCATCAAAATACACATTAACTAAACAATATAGTACATTTTAAATAACAGTTCTGATAAAGTATCCAAGAATTAAAATCTCAGGCTGGCAAGATGGCTCAGTAGGTAAAGGCATTTAGTTGCTGCCAAGCCTGACAACCTATGTTCAATGCCTGAGACCCACACTGCTAAAAAGTAGGGAAATAAGTAAGAACTACAGTCTCAAATTTAAGCTTAAAGCAATAAAATATACAGAAATAACAATAATGATTTTAATGCAAAAATATCTTTCACACATAGAATGCAAGAATAAGTATAATTCATTTTTGAATATACACTGCTTATTTTAAACAAACATGAAAACTAGGCACTTAGAAGAGCAGAGCACTGGCAGATGCCATGGCTAAGCACTTAGAACAGAGAGCAGGGGCAGATGTGATCGTTCAGTGGGCCAAGGCACTTGCCATCCAGCCTTAGAATCTCTGGGACGCACATGAAAAGAAAGCACTGAGCTCCACAAGTCACCCTCTGACTCCCACATGCATGCCATGGCATGCTCTCTTTGCCAAATAAATAAAATGTATTAAAGAGAGAGACACAGAGAAAATATGAGAATGAATAGTGGGGTAGAGGCAGGAGAGTGGAGCACTGACAACATTTTAGAACTTTGTTCCAACCATGTTGCCCCCACTTTGTACCAGAGAATTTTACCTGCTTTTTAATTGATTTTTATTTTATGTGTATGTGTTTTGCCTGAATATATGTCTGTGTACCATGGACATGCTTGGTGCCTAGAGTGGCCAGAAGAGGGCGTTGGGTCCCCTGGAAAAAGAATTATAAATGGCTGTGACTCACCACGCAGGTGCTGGGACTTGAACCCACATCCTCTGGAAGAGCTGCCAGTGCTCTTTATCAATCAGTCATCTCTCCAGTCCCTCCTATGCTATTTAAAGCAGTGTTTTGGGATGTCCAAAACTTGTTTCTAATTCAATTATCACCTTATAAAAACACTGTACTACTGTTCTAGTTCAATAGGAATAAATTTATTCTTACAAATTGTTTTCATGAGCTGAAAGTTAAATGTCTCAAAAATAAAAAAATTAAAAAAAAAACAGAACAATGAAAACAAGATTATGAGACCTTGTCTCAAAAAATCAAAAACAAAAAGAACAAAACAGAAAGTGTGTGTGTGTACCCCAAACATGGGTATACCTGGATCCAGATTACCTGAGTTCAATGAACTGGCAGAGTCAACATCTCTTTCAGTCACAAAGGCTAACTTCTCCAGATCAGCAAGCCGCCTTTGAATTGAGATGTGTCTCTCTGAAAATAAATTTAAAGAGTTAGAAAATTGTTTTAGCATTTCTCCTATTCCATTTTTAGTTATTCCCACCATACAGACATTTATACTTTTGTTTCCTATTGTACAGAGTCTAGTACCTCATGGAAACGGCTGTAGTTCAGATCAGAAAATGGCAAGTGTACTTCAGAAGGCAAACGCTAGGGAGAAAAACTCTGCTGTGTACCTTTCAGCTTTAGTCAAGGTAATTCCATGGAAAATGTTTCTGCCCTTGGGGCTGGAGGTGTAGTTCAATTGGTAGAATACTTGTTTAGCATCCAGGAAGTCCTGAGTCTGAACCTTAGGAGCACATAAATGGGCATGGTGGTGCACACCTGTAACTTTAGCACACAGAGGTGGAGGAGGCAGGAGGACAGGAAGCTCGGAGTCACCCTCAACTACAAATATCTTCAAAGCCAGCTTGGGATATATGAGACCAATTCAAAACAAAACAAAACAAAACAAAAAAACAAAACTAAAAAAATTTCTACCCTGTACAAAACAGCCTGAGAACTATAATTGATGTTTTGTGTCTTCAAAGAGCTTTAATTACAGGCAAGATATTAAGATGTTAATTTTTAACATAGTAGTTATATAATATAACAGAATAAAATGAAATGAATATCAGATGTAAAGGTAATATGATACCAAGGAATACCTAGTCAATCCTAACAAGTGGCTGGCAATATTATTTATTAGAATTAACAAATAATGAACAATTTCATAACTGAGGTTATAAACAGAATTTCAGTTAAGGAGACTTGGTGACTAGTCTTATACTTTTTTTTTTTTCTCAAGACAGGGTTTCCCTTGTGTAGCCCTGGCTGTCCTGGAACTTGTCTCTGAAGACCAGGCGGTAAATGCCTTTACCTACAAGGCCATCTCATCAGACCGAAAATTAGTTCTTAAATGGAACTAACATGTGTTTCAATTCTAATGCAGTTTATATTTCCCAACCATTTTTTTTGTCTGTTATGCACATTCAGACTTCCTAAACATAACACATACCTCAAGTTAAATGCTTGTAAATTGTGAGCTAAGTTTCCTAAAATATGCTGGAGCATGCACTTCGTTTAGTATGTATGTGCGCGTGGTGGGGGCAGCAGTCTTAAACTGTTAAATCTACTACTGAGTAGAGTAGTAAATAATCTACAAGTGACTGGAAAGAGAAGTTGAGTCAAAAGAAGCAGGAAAGTAGAATCTAAAAGAATAAATGGGCAGGGTGAATTGAGGAGGAGGAGCCAAAGGAGAAAAGTATAAGAGAGGAATGCACATAACTAAGTACTGCAGCTGGAATAAACAAGAAAACACCACTGTATTAGTATGGTCTCTTGTGTTTCTCTGTGTATCCCTGGATGTCCTGGAACTTGGCTCTGTAGACCTCAAACTCAGATCTGCCTGCCCCAGCCTCCTGAATGCTGGGATTAAAGGTGCATGCCACCACCATCCAGTTTCCTATGATCTTGAAAAAGTGCAGAGAATAGATAACCAAAAGGAAAGAGAACGCAAATCCAGAAAACCTGTAGCATGAATAATAAAAACCCAGAGACAGATACTGTGGTTCAAGCTGAAGATTAGAAAAGCAAAGCAGCCAGTCACTAAAGAGACCTCTACCAAATCTTCAGACCGGAAGAGCAAGATCCTGTCTCCATGAATCCTCAGACTCCACACTCCAG
>JAQHUG010000035.1:8978405-8995578 GCA_028555095.1 Dicrostonyx torquatus
GCCCTCCTGTACACAGATGATAAAAGGGCTGAGGAAGAAATCAGAGAATCAACACCCTTCACAATAGCCACAAATGACATAAAATATCTTGGAGTAACTCTAACCAAACAAGTGAAGGACTTGTATGACAAGAACTTTAAATCCTTGAAGAAAGAAATTGAAGAAGACACCAGAAAGTGGAAAGACCTCCCATGCTCCAGGGTAGGCAGAATTAATACAGTAAAAATCGCAATCCTACCGAAAGCAATTTATAGATTTAACGCAATGCCCATAAAATTCCCAGAAAATTTCATCAAAGACCTTGAAAAAACAGTACTCAGCTTCATTTGGAAAAACAAAAAACCCAGGATAGCCAAAACAATCCTGTACAAAAGAAGAACTTCTGGAGGCATCATAATCTCTGACTTCAAATTCTACTACAGAGCTACAGTACTGAAAACAGCCTGGTACTGGCATAAGAACACACAGGAGGACCAATGGAACTGAATAGAAGACCCGGATATCAATCCACACATCTTTGAACACCTGAAAAGCTTCTGTAAAGCAAAGGACATGGTTAACAAGACACAACGACAGCCTACAGAATGGGAAAAGATCTTCATTAACCCCACATCAGACAGAGTGCTGATCTCCAAAATATACAAAGAACTCAAGAAATTGGACACCAAAAGATCATAATCCAATAAAAAAAATGAAGTAAAGACCTAAACAGAGAACTCTCAACAGAGAAATCTAAAATGGCTGAAAGACACTTAAGGAAATCTCAACATCCTTAGTCATCAGAGAAATGCAAATCAAAACAACTCCGAGATTCCATCTTATATCTGTAAGAATGGCCAAGATCAAAAACACTGATGACAACCTATATTCCAGCTTCTTTATGTAGACATTTAGTGCTATGAACTTGCCTCTTAACACTGCTTTCATTGTGTCCCATAAATTTGGATATGTTGTGTGGTCCTTTTCATTGAATTTTAGGAAGTCTTTAATTTCTCCCTTTATTTCTTTCTTGACCCATTGACGATTCAGGTGAGCATTATTTAATTTCCATGTGTTTGTGGGCTTTCTGGAATTAGTTTTGCTGTTGAATTCTAATTTTAAGCCATGGTGATTCGATAAGATACAAGGGGTTATTCCAAGTTTTTTTTATCTGTTAAGGTTTGTTTTGTTACCTAGTATGTGGTCAATTTTTGAGAAGGTTCCAGGAGGTGCTGAGAAGAAGATATATCTTTTATGTTTGGATGGAATGTTCTATAGATGTTGGTTTAGTCCATTTGAGTCATAACATCTGGTCCCTTATTTCTCTGTTAATTTTTAGTCTGACAGACCTGTCCAGTGGTGAGAGAGGGGTGTTGAAGTCTCCCACTATTAATCTGTGGGGTTTAATGTGTCATATAAGTTTTAGAAGTGTGTCTTTTACATATGTGGGTGTCCTTGTATTTGGGGCATGGATTTCAGTATTGAGGTTTTCTCTTTACATCATCTGACATTCTAAACATATTAATTGTTTATTTGTAAATTTCTGCACTAGATCCTAACTTTTATGGAGGCAAGAACAGTATTTATTTATTTATTTAAAGACTCGCCTCATTGTTTGATACATCTTTGATACATAGTTGATACTTCAAACAACATTGTTTTCAGCCTTCAGCCTTTTGAGTTCAAGATCCACTGAACAGAGGACATCCAGTTTTATTTTATGGACTGAATTTCACTAGACAGCTTTGTCTCACAGTCTTCTTATCTGACTGTTCTTATCTTCAGTTTATAGATAAGTAGATCTCTCCAGAGCTTCTAATTTCTCCTTAGAATCTTCTAGTTGAGCTCCCTTCCTACTAAATTTGTGTCTGTAAATGTCTCAGAGCTCATTTTTGAATGAGAATGGCAATTTATAATAGTGAATAAATTATGCTTTATTTTGTGCTTTTCTGTCCTTTTTTTTTTTTCCCTCCTGAATGATGTTTAGGACAAAGAGGGAGAAATCTCAGCATGCTCTACTAGTTCAGCACACTGTGTTAAACCTGTTTCAGCCAAGAAGAGAAAACTGGTAAGTGTTTAAATACCATAGTTCAATAAATGTTATTTATCTTGAAGTTTTTATTATTTTTTGTTTGTTTTTGGATTTTTGAGACAGGGTTTCTCTGTAGGTTTTGAGTCTGTCCTGGAACTCACTGTGTAGACCAGGCTGGCCTTGAACTCACAGAGACCCGCCTGCCTCTGCCTCCTTAGTACTAGGATTAAAGGTGTGTGCCCACCACTGCCTGTTTATTGTTTTTTTTTTTTTAATTTGACCCTGACTATATTTCTGAGGCTGGCCTTGAAGTATTAGATGACGTCAGTCCTGCTTTACTCTTCCAAGTAGTTGAAACTATAGGCATGTGATTCTCAGTGTATATAGACATAGTAAAGTTTTTTTTTTTTGTTTCGTTTTTCAATTTATTTATTATGTATACAGTGTTCTGTCTGTGTGTATGCCTGCAGGCCAGAAGAGGGCACCAGATGTCATTAGAGGTGGTTGTGAGCCACCATGTGGTTCCTGGGAATTGAACACAGGACCTCTGAAAGAGCAACTAGTGCTCTTAACCACTGAGCCATCTCTCTAGCCCCAACATAGTAAAATTTTAATGTACAGTTAGAGGATCTATGATATAAAACTTCTCTCTGTATTTTTCTGTAACTTTTTTCTATTATGCTTAGTTTGTGAAAGCCAACCAGTATTTTGTTTTTCCTTTTATTTGCCAAAAGTAGTTTTTCAGGTTTTTTACCTCTTTTGAGACAGGTTTTCGCTGTGTAGCTTTGGCTCTCCTGGAGCTTGATAACATAAACCAGACTGGCCTCAGTCTCACAGAGATCTGCCTGCCTCTCCTGAATGCTGGATTAAAAGTGTGTGTCACCACCCCTGCAGGTTTTATTTTTTATGTTGGTAGACCCTATTACACAGCGTTAGGGAACATAAAAATAAATTTAGAGAGTTTTTCTGTCTTCTTATATGTAATGTTATATTTATTCTTATAGTTTATTTATTTATGGAGACAAGGTCTTATTATGTAGCTCATAGATCAGGCAGTTTTGGAACCCTGGAATTTGCAATCTTCCTGTTCTTAAATGCGACAATTATAGGCATGTACCACCAGGCTTGGCTTACATTGCCCTTTTGAAGTAACTGAAGCAGATTACATTGCTTACATTTCCAGATTTAGAAATTGAGATAAGAAATTTAGATATATATAATCAAATAATTTGTTCATTAATATAAAATTATATGCTGCAACAGAGCCAAATCTAGAGTTCTGTTTGTTCTTTCACTAATGGTTAAAACAGTAATAGCCAATTAAACACATGAAGCTAGTTTATGGGTGACTCATGAAGTACTGGTCACAGTGAAATTGTGATGAAGTGGTGGATAAAGGAGGAGTAGTTAAAGTTCTAGGTATGCAGAATTGTGTTTTAATATTTTTCTTTTTTATATGCAGGGATGTATAATTTTGTGTCTTTGGGGTATATGTGTGTCTGTGTGTGTTCACGTGGTTGTGTGCACATGTTGCATGGAGGCAAGAAGCCAATACTGAATGTGTTCCTTGGTCATTCTCATCTTATATTGGAAGCAGTATTTCACTAAAACAGGAACTTACTGATTTGACTAGGCTGTTTGGCCAGTGAGCTCCCAGAATTCACTTGTCTTCACCTCTACAGTCTAGGTAACACTTGAATATCAGCACTCAGGAAGCTTTCTGCAAATTTGAGGTTAGCCTCGGTTATACAGTTCTAGTTCATCCTGGGGTATAGAATGAGATTCCCATTTCCAAAGAAAGGAAGGAAGGAAGAAGGAAGAAAAGAGTAAAGATATATTACAAAAGATTAAAATGGTATTTTTTTTAACTTTTATTCTTCTCTCATACATTACAGCCCCACTACAGTTTCTCCCTCTACTCCTCCTAGTCCCTCTTCCCCAGATCAACTCCTCTTCAGTTTCCCTTAAAAAAATAAAGAAAAACAGGCCTCCTACAGATATCTATCAAACATGGCTTAACAAGATACAGTAAGACTGAGCACAAACCCTCATATCACAGCTGGACATGGCAACCCAGTTGGAGGAAAAGGGTCCCAAGCACAGGCAAAAGTGTCAGAGATATCACACTACTCACATTGTCGGGAATTCCACTAGAATACTTAGCTATGCAACCATAAGGTATATGCAGAAAACCTAGCTCAGACCCAAACAGGGTTTGTGTTTGTTACTTCAGTTTCTGTGAACTCCTATGAGTCCTGCTTAATTGATTCTGTGGGCCTTGTTTTCCTGGTGTCCTCTACCCCTCTGACTCAGCCTTCCCCCGCTTTTACAGGTTTGCCTTCGCTCCACCTAGTGTCTGACTGTATGTGTCTACATCTGCTCCTATCAGTTGCTCAATAATGGCCCTCTAATGACAGTTGGGTTAGGCACTGTTCTATGAGTATAGCAGAATAGCCTTAGAAATCATTTCATTGACTTTTTTTTCTTTGCTTGTTGTATTTGGTTCTTTTCTGGGTCTCTGGGCTGTCCTGCCTCTGGTTCCTGGCCCTCCAGGCAGTGCCAGGCATAGGCTGTAGGCTCTCTCTCATAGGGTGACAAGTTGGACCAGTCATGGGTTGGCCACTCCCACAAGTTATGCAACACCATTGCCCTAGCATATCCTGCAGGCAGGACAGATTGTAGACTGGAGGTTTAGTAGCTGGATGTAGCTGGACAGACCTCCCAGTCCCACTGCTAGGAGCCTGCCTGATTAGAGAAGATGGCCAGTATACCCTATTACTAAGAGACTTTGTTGGCAGTTTATTGTTTTTTATATCAGCCTTCTAGTGCAGGGGATTCGACCCAAGGCCTTACACATGCTGAGTATATATAGTACCAGCCCCCAATCTTTTTATTTGTCCTCTGTCAAATTATATTGGGTCTAATCTTAGCTATTTAATTTATCCTCTCCTCAATGCCTTTTCTCCTCTCTTTGCTCTATGACAAAATCACTCTAGCTCAGTTAATGTATTTTTTCTGCTGAATTCATATCGCTTACTGCTTTCAATCTTTCACATATGTTCTGCTTATCTTTTCTCACGAGTATCTTTCACCTTTTAATGATGCATGTTTTGATCTTAGCATATACTGACTGTATTCTACTTTGACATTTTGTTATATTAGACTCCTTTATACATATTCTTTATGTCTCCTTTATCTTTTTGTGTCTGGATCCTCAGAGTACATATATGGGACAGTGGAACTGAGTCAGACAGATGTATTTTGGATTATGACAGTGCCACCTACTTCCACTGTGATGATTAGAAAGATGCCAAACTCTGTAAGCTTTGGGTGCTTTGTTTATAAAATAAAGATGATAATGTCTGGCCCAAGATGATTAGAAAGATTAAGTAAACTTATGACAGCCTGTTGATGAACACAGACATTTCCCATTCTTCCTCCCTGTAACTGTAACAACAGTACACAATTTATATTTTCTAAATAATTGTTTTTTTTAAGTTTCAGAAATCAGATGAGACAGACATTGTATACTATAATACAAACAGAAAACAAGATCTGAAAAGGTAAATTCTCTCTCTTTATTCACATCTTTTACAGTTATAGCTTAGAATTAATGACACTAAAAGATTTTTTCCCCTGTACTTGGGCTTGAACCCCAGTATCTTATATGTGCTAGGCAAGCACTCTGTCATTGGGTTATATCCCTACCCTTGGGATTCTGGGACAGGTTGTTAACATGTAGAGCAGGCTGGGCTGGAGCTTGTCGTGTAGACTAGGTTAGATCTTCAACTCATGATTCTCTTCCCTTATCTTGAGGCACCATGATAAACATCTGGACTAAATAATTGTTTATCTAAATTTTAATTACTTTTATATATTTGTTTATGTTGGTGAGTGCATATATGCTTTGGTATGTATGTGGCTATCAGAGAACAACTTGTATGAGTAGGTTTTCTTTAGCCACTATGTGGATTCCAGGGATTGAACTCAAGTTGTCAGGCTTAGTGGTGGCAAGTACCTTTACCCACTGAGCCAACTTGCTGGCCCAAGACTAAATGTTTAAATTTGGTAAACCTTTTATTTGCTTTGTTTAGTATTGTTTTGCATGCAGATATTTCTGGTAATATCATAGATTACTAGAAGTTTAAGAAAAAAAATTGAGGAAAAAAAAAAAAAGCAAAGAGCCAGGCAGTGGTGGTAACATGTCTTTAATCTCACCACTTGGGAGGCAGAGGTTGGCAGATCTCTGAGTTTGAGGCCAGCCTGGTCTACAGGATGAGTTCCAGGACTACACAGAGAAACCCTGTCTTGAAAAACCAAAATAAATAAGTAAATAAAAAGAAAAAATTGAGTGAAATTAGAAAAATCTATCAAAACTGTTGTAGAAATGCACTCAGACTCAGTATTGATTATTATTAACTCCAGGGAACTGGTTTTGATACATAATTATAATAAGATACATGACTTCATTTTATGTGCCTAGTAGAGAACTTGTAAAGCTTACTTAGAAATTATTTATAGATTATGTGTGACATGTAATTTACTAAATTATAGACAAAATTATGTTAATTAGCCTTCATGTGAATACAACTAATGAATGTAAAGAATGATGGAGAAAAGGAAATTATTTTTCTTTAATTTCTTCATTCTTTGGATAAAAACTTCAAAGAGTTTTATAGTTAAGGAGTTTCTTGTTAATAATGGGGATAAATATAAGAAGAATAATGTGTACATTAAGTTACAGACGTTTGTGAGCTACCCAGTGTAGTTGCTGGGAATGAAACTCAGGCCCTTTGCATGAGCAGTACGAACTCCTAAGAGCCATCTCTCCAGCCCTGTTTCTTTTATTTTTAAGTGTAGAACCAACCCAATTAACTCTAACATAATGACACATTTCAACAGTATGTAAACAAATACAACATGTTTTTGTGCTGCTTTATAGATCGAATGTAGAAGTTGACACACCCAGAAAGAGACCAAAATTCAGTTCTTCAACTGAAGGACCTACTAAACTCCAACTAACATCATATTCAAATAACAATCAAGTTACTTCACAGAGTTGTTCATCAGATGGAACTAAAGATACTAAACTTAAAGATAGTAAATTGACAAATATTGAAAGTAAGCTTTATTATGAAATAAAAAAACATCACAGCATTAAAATTACCAAAGATATGAAATCTAAAGCTGAAGGCCAGACAAAGGAAAAGAATTGGCCTCATTCACTTATTCAGGAGAATATGAAAGAATTCAAGAAAGAAAAGAACAGTAAACTCAGAGACAGTTCTGAAGAATTGGAACAATATAAGAAAAATCAGCTTCCTCAGAATTACAATTTCAGCAATATAATCAAGGAACCATTTGACTCTGGAAGGAAGAAGATCAGCTTCAAAATTCCCAAAAAGCCCTCTGGCACCATCCAGAAGCTTGTAAAAGGAAATGTCTTCAGTGTAGATTCTAGAAAGTCAAAGAATAAGCAGGAAAAAGAGGAGTGCTTGAAAAGTTCCCAGACGTCATTGGATTTGACCAAGCACAAAGCTGGAAACTTGTTTTCAGATTCCACATGTAAGCAGACTGTCTGTGAGGGGAAAAGAAAAGACCTCTACGAGCATCCAGAAGTTAATAGTTCAGACTCTAAGGAAAACCATACCCAGGTAATGTATAAAATAAAGGATTTGCTTTTAGCAAAATTATTTATTTAAAATTTTCAAGTTTTAATTGCTTCTGTTGATGATGATATTCATAGAGTGCTGATTCAGATTTAGTCATGTAGATAATATATCCATGTCTTGTTCTTATTTTTGTTGTTTTAAGACAGGGTTTCTCTGTGTGACTTTGGAGCCTGTCCTCAAACTCGTTCTGTAGACCAGGCTGGCCTCGAACTCACAGAGATTGGCCTGCCTCTGTCTCCCGAATGCTGGGATTAAAGGCGTGCACCACCACTGCCGGGCCCTGAGTTTTGTTTTATTCTCTTTCATTCCAGTTGACTTAGGATAATATTGATACCACCTGGTTTTGGAATCAGGGCCGTATCTAGGTTCTTGTGTTCAGGGACAAATAACTGGACATAGAGATAGATAAACTGTTATCCTCATTCAGTGTATTTAATAAAGCATAGTATAGTAAGGTCAGTGCCCATTAATATTTCTATTTATAATAGGCTTAGGAAGTTTCAAAGATAACATGAATTTCCTACACTTGGTGATAGATTCATTGACCTCTCTGAAGTGATGTGAAATCCGAGAACAATGAGTAGAACCAGCCTAAAGATGATAACATAGATATTAAAATATCTAGTTACAAGCAGTTCTGATTATTTTAGGTATCTCCCTTGGCACTTTTTAGCTTAAGAAAACCTTAAAGAAATTTTAAATATATTTAAAGTAAGAGGGAGATCTTGTCATAAAATATTAAAAGTGCTGGCACAGAGTTGGAGTTTATGGAAAGGTTTTTTTTTCATTCTGTATTAGAAGACAGACAATAAAACAGACTTCTGGTGTTCTCACTACATGTAATGCAACTCTGTGGTTTTTGACCTTCTTAGCTGTTATACAGTCCTGAAGTTTCTTTCTTTCTTTTTCTTTTTCTTTTTTTTTTTTTGGATAAGGTCACTTTTAGAAATGGCTCAATGACTTCTGTACTTGGTTTAGTGAAAGGGCTGTGAAGGAATTCAGTGATTTCTAAATAAAATTTTTCTGCCACTGAAAACCTGCTTGTTTATGTTAGTGTATAATTCTGTTACTGAAAGAAGAATATTTTAATGACTGAAAGCCCTAAAGAGTATGACTCACATCTTATGACTTGTGAGAACAGGTCTTTTCTAGAGGTGATTTCTCATACAGGGACAGTTTTATCTCTCAGGGTGTTTATTAATGTTTGGAAACACTTTTCTTTGTCCATATGGTGGGAGCTGGCAAGATGGCTAAGTGGATGAAGGCATCTTGGAACCCACACGGAGGAAGTTGACCTCTGACTTACACACACACACACACACACACACACACACACACAAACATAAATACATATTTTTATTTTATTTTTTTTTGTTGTTGAGGGCAGGATGAGTATCAGTTCTGGTAGTTGACTACTTGAATTCAGTGATGCTGTTATACACCACATAAGGCTTAACTCAAAATCCTTTTCTCATTTCAGAATTTTGAAACACCATGTTCTTCAGTGTCATCTGAGAACATCCAAGATACAGATGAAGAGGTTACTGATGCACTTACTTATTTTGTTTATTTAAAGAAATTCAAACAGTTCTTTCTTCTCTTTTGAGTGTGTGTGTGTGTGTGTGTGTGTGTGTGTGAAGGTGTGCAACAGGGTCTTACTATGCAGCCTAGGATGATCTCAAACTTGTGATCTTCCTGACTCGACCTCCTGATTACAGGTATATGCCAGGATGCCTAGCTAAGCAGTTGCTACTTTTAATAAACTATCTGTAAAAAACAGTATGAAAATAATGATGTCTCAACTTAAACTCCAAAAGAATTCTGTATATTGATTTACTAGGAAGATCAGTCTGTAAGTTTTAATTAGGTCATCAAACACCATTTGGAGGGGCTAGGGAATGCAATGCAGTGGTAGAGTGCTTGTCTAGCAGTGTAAGGCTCTGGGTTAATTCTAGCGTGGGGTGGTTACGAGGAGAACTGTACATTTGCTTGACTTTTTCTTTTGTTTCTAATAAGCTAGTCTACTTTAAACAGAGGGTGGTGTTCATATCCCATAAGTTAAATTTATTTTGATTTAATGCTATGCTTTTGCATATTTATACGTAGAGTTGCCAAAATGTAATGTGACACCAATCTGTTTTTCATTTTTTTACTCAGCAATAAGATGAAATTGTTATTGTCAAATAAAAGTCCACAGTATTTTATCTTTTTGCCTATTGCTGCTATATTTTCTACCTAGAATCTTCTGATTCATCTTCATGAAGTTATTGTGTAAATTTTATGTTGCCTGAGTAAATTAAAATTCACTGACATTTTGCATTTTTCTCTTTAATATTGTTGATAACTTTTATTTGTAATACTTTTTTCCCTGTTTTATGAGTCAGTGCCTCTTGATAAAAGACTGCTCCTGTTTTAAAGATAGAACATATTCTTGTATCTTCTTTTTTTTTTAAATTTTAAATCACACAGTTTCTCACTGTGTGACTCTTGCTGTGTAAAGAAGGCTAGCCTTGAATTGAACTTTTGATCTTCCAGCCTCAGCCTTCTGAGTGCTGGAATTGTAGGTGTGTGATGCAATGCCCAACCATATTTAATTTTTTTATATCAAAATACCATCAGAGAAGTACATGTAAAATGAGAAGGATGTTAAGATTTATAGTGCAGAGCCAACAGGATGGCTTGGGGGGTAAAGATGCTTGTGTACATTCACTCCTGTGTTGCTCCAGTGCAAATAAAATTTTAAAGTGTAATGCAATTGATAATAAAAGATTTAGCTTAGTTTCTGATAGAGGATAAACAATATTAGAAGTGTCAAGGACATTGGACAAGACATTTTTGGTTTTTAATAGAGCCAGGGATTATTGAATCCAGGGGCTCACACATGCTGGGCAAGCTCTCAGCTGTAGCCTCAGATCACACTCAGTTTACACACATTAAGACAGAGAATGCTGACTCTTAAAGTGAGATGAAGTAGACATGACAGTGAACTTATTTTGTTGTCTATACACTAGGTTTTAGGCAAGGAACTTCACATGACTTAACCTTAATTATATAAAAATCAAAGAAAATAAACAAATTTAATATTCTTTATAGATGAGCAAGTTAAGTTCTAAAGTAGTAAAACAGTTTGCTTGCCTAAGGCTACAGAAAGGAACTGATTTTAAAACCATGTGGTTATAAATCCATATGCTTTACTGTGTTGTCTCTATTTCTCTAAGGTGTTTGTGATGTATTGCTAAGTAACTCATATTTCACTGGGGTCTTTTACAATTTAGATGCAGATAGTAGAAGAGCTCCATGCTGCACGTGTGGGAAAAAGTGTGCATTTACCTGTGGTTCCACCTTCTGGAGAATTAATGAGTATGGAAATTGACTTGGTGGAAGATGATATGCATTCTTCTGCTGGTATACTCTGTTAATTTTTATGATGTGTGCTTTTTCTAAGAATTGTTGCACTAACAATCAGGTTTTACAGTGAACAGATGAAAGTGTTACAATGTGCTAATTTAAAATGATAACCATGAATTTCTTATCCTATTAGACCATTAGACATTTTCTCAAGAGTAATTGGGTTATGCCCTGTCTTTTATGCTTGCTCTTAATTACAACTTTTAGTTTTCAATCATATAAAAGCACTGATCAGATAGAAGGCAGTTTGCTTAAAAGTATTATTTTCATGATTTCCTTGTTGATATGGTAAAATTTTTAATACTGGCAACACATAATAACAGTTATTCAAAATACTGGACATGGTGGTACATGCCTGTTTTTCCAACACTTGGGAAGTTGAAACAGGAGGATTAGGAGTTCAAGACTATCTTGGGCTATGTAGAGTTCTAGGACAGCCTGTTCTTTATAGTCTTATATATTCCTGTCTCAAGGTTATCTAAATTAGTACGCTATATTGAATTCACTATAAAAATTATAGTACTGCCTTTTATTCTTATTTAAAGTACTTATATCTTACAAATTTCTAAGCATTTTTTCTGTATGATCTAGTAGGAAACTTACTAGATCTTCCCAAAGGTTCTATAAAATAACACTGCTGCTTTTATGCTTTCTTTTTTTTTTTTACATGCACATAGATTTTCAGTGATTATTTTAGTGAGGTTATAATAAAATTAATTTATACTTCTTGAGTGCATAACTATCAGGGATGCAGGGCAGGATTTAGAACGATACATAGTTACTGCTGGGGCAGGTCAGTTTATGTTGAAAATATACCCACAATTTATGATAGTTTACTGGGTTGTGGTTACTATTTTTTCCACTAAGAACTGAAGTAATCGGAGTTTTGTAGTCCTTGTTTAAAGGACTTCTTCCTATAAGAATGTTCCTAAGAACACTTTATGGACAGTTCTCTAGTCTTGATCCTGTCTGTGCCTGCACTTCTGCTTCATCAGACCTCACCTTCCCTTGACCCTCTTCTGTTCTCTGGCTTAAACAAGGTCGTGGGTCCTTTCCAGGGAACCCTTGACTGGGGAGAAATTCACATGGCAATAGTAGTGGATCAGATAGGTGTTAGTTTGAGAATCCTGTGATGGATTCTCTTATTCCATTAAGCTTACAAGACAGGTTTTTAAGTTCAATAAATTGTCTGTACTTTTATGATCCCCAAGTATATGATCATAATGTATTTTCAGGTGTTGTGAAATCCTACCTCTGCTCTTCTTCTCCAGTAAATACTGCCACAGACAAAAAGCTTCTAATTGTTATTGACACAAATATTCTGATGAATCACCTCAAATTTGTTAAAATCTTGAAGACTACAGAGATACCAGGTATATATAAAAATTCATATATTGTGATTTTCATTTTTGAGTTGATATTCTATATTAATAGCTGTTTTTTTCTCACAGTTGTATTACATCATCTGAATTTTTAAAAGATATCCTAATCTAGAAATTTAAAATATACTTTTAAATGCTACTTACCATATTTAAATTTTGATAAAAATTTGTTTGGGGCCGGGCGGTGGTGGTGCACGCCTTTAATCCCAGCACTCGGGAGGCAGAGGCAGGTGGATCTTTGTGAGTTCGAGATCAGCCTGGTCTACAAGAGCTAGTTCCAGCGCAGGCTCCAAAGCCACAGAGAAACCCTGTCTCGAAAAACCAAAAAAAAAAAAAAAAAATTTTTTTGTTTGGGTTTTGGCTTATTATTGAAAGGAAATGGTTTAAAATTATCAGTATGTAAAATTATTTGTTTATTGTGAAATTGTTTACATTGCAAACCTTGATTATAGGACTCATGTTTGCTAAATTCATTCTTTTTGTAATCTGGTAGTTTTTAATATTTAAATTCTTAACACGTCAAGGATATGTGTGCCAGTTAGAGAATAACTTGCAGACAGCTTGTAGGACTCTCCTTTTGTCTTGCCACCATGTGGGTCCTCAGACTTGGCAGCAAATGTACTTGCCCGCCAAGCCACCTGAAGGCTGTGTACTTTAAAACTTCGACTTCTACAGAAACTGATGTAGAAGCTCAATGCATGTTGGATTCTAAGAAATCTTTCTGTTTTTAGGCTTTGACACACTTGTGTTAATAATTCCCTGGGTGGTTGTGCAAGAGCTAGATCGCATGAAGGCAGGAAAATTATTAAAACATGTTCAGCACAAAGCTGTCCCTGCAATTCATTTCATCAACGACAGCCTCAGAAGTCAAGATAGAAAGCTGTGGGGTCAATCATTACAACTGGCATCCCAAAAACTTTGTAAGTATTGTTGTTCTTGTGTGTCTTTATCCTTAATAAAGATTTGTTTGAGTGCTGGCTTATTACTGGAAGGAAGTGAAAAAAAATTAAAGTGTGTAGTCCTTTATAAAAATGTGAAATGGAAAGGGTATTGTGATAATTTTTGACTCATTTTGGGAGTCTTTGGTTTTGTCTTATTGTTTTTTTCTATCCTTCCTTAGGCTGTGTTAGAATTGCACAGATAATGATTATATAGTTCCTTATGCATATTTGGCTATGCTATGGAACTTTAGATTCCCCCTTTTTAAAATAATAGTTTTTTAATGCATACTTGACTATACTATAGAACTTTGGATTTTCCCTTCCTTTTTCTTAAGTAATTTATTTATGTGCATTGATGTTCACCTGTGTGTATGTCTGTGTGAGGGTGTCAGAAGCCCTGGAACTGGAGTTAACACACAGGTATGATCTGCCATGTGAGTGCTGGGAAGTGAACCCAGGTCCTTTGGAAGAGCAGCCAGTGCTCTTAACTGCTGAGCCATCTCTCCGGTCCCCCCCCCTTTTAATAATGATTTACATTTTTCTTCTATTACTCCCTCTCCCACCTTTCTTCTCTTGTTCCTCTCCTGTTTTCTCTTTAGCCCTTTCTCTTCTTTTTCTTCCCTCCTCCATTTCCCTACCTTCCCCTCTTCCCCCTTCTATTCCTCTCCTCCTCTACCTTTCTCTGTGCTCCCTCTTTTCTTTTTCTTTTTGGTTTTTCAAGACATGGTTTCAGCCCAGGCAGACCATGAGCTCACTATGTAGGTGCAGATGACTTGGAACTCCTTACCCTTCCGGTACTCTGCCAGTGTGTGCTGTTATGCCTTGCTCACTTTTTGCATTTTCTGCCAAGGAGTCATGTTTCCTGTACTTCTCTAAATGCAGTGTTTTAGATGTTAAGGAAAAACAGATACAAGAAATTTATAGACTGTGATGTCTGGATTCAGAGTTCTGAAGATACTGTTTTGCTATCTTCATTTTATTAAATGAGTTTTCTGTCTTTCAGATATATTTTAAAAAAATAAAAGCTTGGACAAGTTTTAGCTTTTTAGCAAAATTGAGCAGAAGTTGTAGAAATTTCTCATATTCTTCCTATTCTCATGTATAATAATTCTCTTATAATCAGTATTTCCCACCAGAGTAAGAAATACATTACAACCAGGTGTGATGGTTCATGCCTTTAATCTTAGCACTTGGGAGGCAGTTGCAGGCAGATCTCTGTGAGTTCAAAGCCAGTTTGCTCTACATAGTGAGTTCTAGGACAGCCAAGTCTACAGAGAGACCCTGTCTCTCAAAAGACCAAAAAAAGAAAAAAAAAAAAAGAAATGTTTTACAATGTATTACAATGATGTACCCACTTTGGCACATCATTGTCACCTAGTTTACATTGTATGGGTTTGGAGAACTATATAGTGACATGTATCCACTGCGCTGGTATCAGAGTAGCTTCATTGCCTTAAAACCTACATAGTTTTAATGTGTAAATATTGCCTAGATTACTCAGGTGATATCCTGAATTTTTATCTTTGTGTAGGTGCATTTTTCTGATGTGTGTATATACATATTTGTGTATGTGCACCTGTACATGGGAAAGCATAGCTGTTCAGAAGAAACAGGCACTTATTTATTACCTGAACAATTATCCCAGCTTGCCCTGCCCCCTCCCCAGCTTTTTTTCCACCATTGCCTGGGTCTTATTCTGTAGCCCAAGCCAGCCTTGAATTTGTGACACTCTTCTGGCCTCAGCCTCTTGAATACTGGAATTACAGACATGAGTCAACATGCTCAAGCAATGTCTAGATTTCTGATACACTTTATTGACTGTTACCTTTCCATTTGCAGATGGATTGAGTGATGAGAACAATGATGATCGAGTATTAAAATGCTGTCTGCAGTACCAGGAATTATTTCCATATTCTCTTGTTATTCTGTGCACGTGAGTGTCATAGTCATTGTGTCGTTTTGTTTTTTAAAATAATAGCTCATGGTAAAGAATTTTTAGAAATTTTATTCACCAAATTAAGGATCAAACAATTTATTTTCTAAATCTGCCACTAATCATACTCAGCTATTTTTTTTTATGATACATGATCCCAGAGGAATGAGATACTAAATAAATGAGTTTTTATTTCAATATAATTTATGTAATACTCAAAACACTTTGAGGGGTATCAAAATCTTAAAGAATTTTCCAGTCATATGAGACAAGAAGTTGGTTATTTATTTATATACAAAGAGAAGGTAGCTTATGTTCCATTACCTTGTGGGTGACTCTTCTGCAGTAAACTTGCCTGGGCTATAGTCCTAGGTCTGTCAGCTATCAGCTGTGTGATTCTCCACAGTTTTTCTAACTTAGCTTCTTTGTGTCTACAAAACAGAAGAATGAATACCTGCTTCATAAGGTTTATTAGGTAATATATATAAAGGAATTAGAGTAGTGCCTAGCACATAGTCAATTTTTTTTTTTTTGAGACAAGGTAGCCATATAGCTCATGTTTGCCTAGAGCTCATATAACCATGTAGCCTTTGTTGGCCTAGAACATTTTCCTTTTGGCTTTTTCAGACACGGTTTCTCTGTATAGCCCTAGCTGTCCTGGAATTCTTCTGTAGACCAGGCTGGCCTTAAATTCAGAGATTCATCTGCGTCTGCCTCCTGAGTGCTGGGTTTAAAAGCGTGAGCTACCACTGCCTGCCTAGCCTAGAACTTTTATGTGAAGCAGGTTGGCATCAAACTCATGAGGACCCACTTGCTTCTGTGCTCTGAGTAGTAGGAATAAAGGTATGTGCTGCTGCACTCAACAGGGCTCTTCTTTAAGTGCTGATACTGTGTGCTGTAGAAGTCATCTTCCAACTTGTACCTGTTGTGAGGGTATATGTCTTTGGCTGCATGGGTAATGATGGTGATGATGTTACAGTTGTTATCAGTTGTTGATAGTAGTAATAGGAAAAACACAACACAGTATACTATGCATTATTTTCTTTGAAACCTTGGAAATCAAATTTCTTTTAAAGAGAAGATGAGAAAGCAGACTCCTCATGAGACGAGGGGATCTGGAATCAGAATCCACTGCTCCAGATTATTTTAAGTGTTTCCCTTAGATTTACTATCTGAACTAACAACCTCAATATCTCAGGTCTATATGATTCTGCTAAGTTACAGGCTAATAAACTCACCTACTTATTTGATAGTTTTACTTGTATTTTGAAGACATTTGAAATCTATCATTATTTAAAAAAATAAACTCTTGGTTTTTCCTTCTATTTATTTATTTTTCTCTCATGTATTACATCCCAACCTCATTTCTCCTTCCTCTTCTCCTCCAAGTCCCTCCTCCCCACATCTTTGCTCTCCCCCAGATCCATTCCTCCTCCATTTCCCTTCAGAAAAGGGCAGTTCTCCTAGGGATATCAACCAAACATGGCATGTTAAGTTGCTTTAAGACTAGGCATATCCCCTCATATTAAGGCTAAATGAGGCAACCACATAGAAGGAAAAGGGTTCCAAAAGCAGGCAAAAGAGTCAGACAGCCCTTGTTCACTGTTAGGAGCCCTACAAGAATACCAAGCTACACAGCCATAATATGTATACAGAAGACTTAGGTCAACCATATGGGCTCCCTGATAGTGAGTCCCTGTGAACCCTGATTAGTTGCTTGTGTGGACCATTTTCTTGTGGTGGTGTTGACTCTTCTGGCTCAATCCTTCTTTCCTCTCTTCCTCAGGATTCCCTAAACTCTGCCCTAATTTAAACTGTTTTTTTTT
>JAQHUG010000035.1:8996310-9021652 GCA_028555095.1 Dicrostonyx torquatus
TTTTGATTTGCATTTCTCTGATGACTAAGGATGTTGAACATTTCCTTAAGTGTCTTTCAGCCATTTTAGATTCCTCTGTTGAGAGTTCTCTATTTAGGTCTTTACTTCATTTTTTTTATTGGATTATGTGATCTTTTGGTGTCCAATTTCTTGAGTTCTTTGTATATTTTGGAGATCAGCCCTCTGTCTGATGTGGGGTTGGTGAAGATCTCTTCTCATTCTGTAGGCTGTTGTTGTGTCTTGTTGACTGTGTCCTTTGCTTTACAGAAGTTAAACTATTTTTTAAGTGAGTGAAAAGTGCCACATTTGATCTGTGTCCAAAGCCCTGTGTTGAGTCCTGTTGTAAAGAACATACTTTATATTTTGTTCTGCTGGGTCTCGTTGTTATCTCCCTGCCACCACCCCACTTTAAAGCATGCTACTTTCTCTTTTTCTACTCTTAACACTATCATGCTTTCTACTTCCTCACTCGCTGCCTTTATTGTTCTAAAAATTAAATGGTACTTCTTTATTTATATTATGAAAAATTCCAACAATATTCAAAGTGAAGAATAAACTCCTAGGACTGGAAATATAGTTGAGTGGCAGAGCACTTACTAGCATCCATGAGGACCTAGACTCAATTCCCAGTTCTAGAAGGCAGTGAGGAATGAAATCCTAATGTAACTACAAGAGTCTGCTATTTTTTTCTGTCATCTGTATCTTTATTCACTCCCTATCTAGCTTGATTATTTTTTAGTTATTAATGTACTTATGTTGGAATACACAGATATATTAATAACTATCAGCATTATCAAACAACACAGTAACATGGTTCATATTTCTCTCAATATATAAAACATATTGATCAACTCAGAAAGTACTGGTATGCCTTTCTTCCCCCTTTTTTCCTTGTTTCTTAAGAAGATGCTTAGGAGCTGGAGAGATGTCTCAGCAATTAAAAGCATGCACTCCTCTTGCAGAGGACCTGAGTTTTATTTTCAACTGTACATCGGGAAGCTTACAACTACCTAGAACTTCTTCACTTTCAGGGAACCTGACAGCCTCTTCTGGCCTCTGTGGGCACCTGTGCATGTGACACGTGTGTGTGAGCACACAAGTACAAATATTGTATGACAGTTGACAGGCCCCATATGAAATTTATGGGCATTGCTAGTGCTTAAAGAGAAGTTTATAGAAACTTCAAATAATCTAAGCCTTAATCTTTTTTTAAATTTAATTTTTATAATTTTTAATTTTGTGTATGTATGTGTAGGCATGTGAGTATGAGTGCAGGAACCCTCAGATGCCAGGGGCATCTGGTGCTCTGAACAAGCAGGAAGTACTCTTAACCACTTAACAACTCCTTTAGTCCCATATAAATGCTTTTATCGAGTTCATTTCTAAACTTCTAACCATTTTTAATGTTTATATTGATAACCTGTGTTTCTGAATTGACTATAGTTGATCTTCTAAAATATTTTTTTCTCCCGTAACACCTTCAGGGATGATAGAAATTTAAGAAGTAAAGGACTGATAAGTGGTGTGAAGTCACTCAGTAAAGAAGAATTGGATGCAGAGATAGTATCTTTAGCTCTGAACACAAATGTGTGTCCTCAGCCTTGTACTTCTAAGCAACAGCTGAAAGCAGGTAATAATTTTACTACTAATGATTAGAAAGAAGTACATCTTGTGCACTAATATTTTTGGAAACATTCAAAACTAATAATACGCTGGGTGGTGGTGGCGTACTCCTTTAATCCTAGCACTTGGGAGGCAAAGGCAGGTGGATCTCTGTGAGTTCAAGACCAGCCTGGTTTATAAGAGCTAGTTCCAGGACAGGCTCCAAAGCTAGAGAAACCCTGTCTCAAAAAACCAAAAGAAAACAAAATAAATCAAAAACAAAAAAAACCTAATAATACATTTTTATGTAGTAATTTAATATAATAGCAAGTTTAGAATACTTATATGTATTAAATGAAAATTATAAAAATGCAAAAGCAAGCATTACTGTTTTTGCTGTTTATCTCTATATACTTTTACCAATTAATTTTATTTTTATTCATTTTCTCACATTCATTTTTACTTATTTATAATCATTTTGGACATAATTTGTACCTTTCAAAATATATCTTTTAAATTATTAATGATTGTGGGAAGTATTCTTTTGAAGTGAAACTTCTTAAATTTTTATAAAATTAGTTTTATATTCCTAATCTTTTATTAATACAAAAAAATCAGAAATCATATAATTCTAGTAAAATATTTTCTTAAAGTTTAAACTAATAATTAAGAAATACTGACTTTTTATTAGAGTGATTTATTCTGTGATGAACTATTACATTGCTGGAGAAGTCTTACCTCTACCAAGGCTGGGTGACTGCAAACTAAACAGACTAAGGCTCTGTCTCCTCTCATTTTAGATTCCCTATATTTCTGGGATTAAGGGTGTATGATTCCCTAGTACTGGGATTCATGGTGAGGGATCATCACTTGGATTTGTTTCTGCATTTATCTCGTGTAGCCCAGGGTGGCCTTGAACTCACAGAGATCCATCTAACTCTGCCTCCCAAATCCTGGGATTAAAGATGTCACCATGCCTGCCTGACCTGTAGTGGCTTTAGCTTTGCCTCTGGTCTTCAGGCAAGAATTTTTTTATCAAAATAATAATATACCACTACAACTTTTCTTTTTGTGGGAAACTTTTCTTCAGTATTTAGGGATGCTTCCTGCTCTTTCACAGGACCAGAGTTCATTTGCCAACATTCACAAACAACTCTATTTCTAGGAATCTGACCATTTTTTCTGGCCTCTTCTCTGTGGAGAAAGCAATTGTTGACTTTTTGCATTAGATATACTTTTATAAGTAATTGTATAAATACTAATGTCCTCACATATACTGCTTTGTTCCCTTTTTGAGAATAGTGTATCTTTGTCTTGATACTCAAAATAATATTTGGGAGGAATTACAGGATATTATAGTTTATGGTTTTTCAGGAGTAAACTTCAGTTTGCCCATTCTATTACTGTCATTCTAAGCTTAGCTGGTGTCTGTGGAGATGAGTCACTCAGTATTTGAATGTACTGTAGTGATTTTTCAAGTATAAAAGTATAATGTTAATGAAATGGTAACAGCTGGACTTATAAAAACTTATTTTGAAGGAGGTTGACATGGATGTAGATATGCCTGAAACTTTGGTTATTTTAAAACATTATTGATATGGGTTGAAATACACATCATTTTGGGGAAGAAAACCAATTTTGATGCAATTGCCAGGTAGTTTAAAAAAAAACAGAAAATAAGGCATTCATGTAATTCTTCTGTTTGAAAAAAGTAAAATTAATCTCAGCCCTAGGAAGAAATGTACACAAAGTCTTTCCCCTAGCTAAGGAACTATTTGCAATTGATACCTTCTGGAATGAGGAAATCAGTTTTCTGCAATGGAATCTGGCTGGGTATATCAACCATGCTCCAGGATAGGCCCAATGCCCTGGAGTAGCTGACTAACACAAAATGAGTCTTTTGTGTGTGTGGTGGGGTGGGGGCTTCTTGTTTCATTTTTCTATTTTTTTTATCTTACTGGTTTTTGGTTTATTTAGATTTTTTTAAAGATAAAAACAATGTCTTAATGTTAAGAGATGGTCAATAAATAAAAATATGTAAAATGAGGCCAGTGACATGGCTCAGTAGATAAAAGCACTTGCTGCACACACATACACACAAAATAATAAAATTTATTTTAGTTAAAATAACATGTTTTTTTTTCATATTTCCATTTGAGTAAAAAAACATTTTAGGGTTTTGGGTGGGGTTGGTTTTTGCTTTTTGTCAAAATCTCTAAGTGGAGACTGGGGATGTAGCTCAGCTAGTCAAGTACTTTCCTAGAACGAGCATAGCCCTATCGTTATGTTTGATCCTAGTACTATATAAACTTAGCATGGTGATGCATGCTTATAATCCCAGCACTGGGAAATAGGGACAAGAGGGTCAGAAGGTCAAGGTCATTCTTAGTTACACAGTAACTTAGAGACCTGCTTGTACTGTTTGAAACCCTGTCTCCAAACAAGAGATAACCTCTTTTAGTAAAACCTGAAACTTTGTCTTAAAGAAATAGCACCTGTACAGGAGACATCTAAGGAAGAATCTACAAATTCTGGACTGTCCATTCTGCTTGAGCACATTATATGTGATTTTGAAAACTCTCTTGGAACAGCTTTATCTTCAATATTAGAAACAGAAATGAAAATTGCTTTTGGAAATCTTTGGATGGAGGTACATAGTTATATTAGTTGATATTTCTTTTTATTATTGATGATTTGTTATCTTAGAAGATATTTGTGTAAATTAAAAAACTTTATAGTAATCCATATCACATTTTCTCTAAGTTTTATAATAATTTAAATTTTTTTAATTGATTTTGTATATTTATTTTGTTTTTTGTGTGTGCACAAGTGTGTACATGTATGCAGTATGTATTTGCCTTGGTGTTCCTGTAGAAGTCAGAGAACAACTTGGCAGGAATTGATTCTCTCCTTCTGTCATGATTAAACCCAGGTTGTCAGGCTTGGTGACAAGTGTCTTAATATGCTGAACCATTGCTGGTCTTGTAATAACTTTTTGATAATTATATGTTGAACATTTCTTACAGGCTAGGACTATATAGTATTTATTTCACTTTGAACAGCAAAAATAGATGTATTAAGAAAAAATGAGAAAGAAGAGGTACTCCAAGGGAAGATTCTTATTTGTTTTAAATTAACTAATAGTTGTTGGGCATCTACTATGAATATTTGATACATTGACCTCCTAGAGCTTAAACTAAATCCTTAAAGTTCTTGTACAAGGACTAGGATATAGCTCAGTTAGTAGAATGGTTGCCTAGCATGCCTAAGGCTGCAGGTTTTATTCCACATAAATCGTGTATAATGTACATGCCTATAATCCTAGCACCTGAAAGTAGATATAAGAGGATCAGGAATTCAAGATTATCTTTGGCTATGTAGTGAGCTTGGGGTACAAGAGACCAAGCAAAATAAACAATATATAAATACTTTGCTTATTCAATTTGATTTGTTCAAAATGTCTGTATATTTGACTGTGTGTGTGTGTGTGTGTGTGTGTGTGTGTGTGTGTGTATTTCAAGACAGGGTTTCTCTGTGTAGCCTGGGCTGTCTAGGAACTTTATATGTAGACCAGGTGGGCCTTGAACTCACAGCAGTCTGCCTGCCTTTGCCTCCCCATTGCTGGGATTAAAGGTATACGCCACCGTATCTCACTGTATATTTGACTTTTATGCCATGTAAATATGAGAGTAAAAATTGATCATAATAAGATATTTTGGGGGCTGGAGAGGTGGCTTAGCATTTAGAGCATTGGTTGTTCTTCCAGAAGACCCAGGTTCAATTCCCAATGCCCACATGGTAGCTCACAACTGTTTGTAACTACAGGGACCTGACACCTTCACACCAATGCACATAAAAATAAATTTAAACAAGTTATTTTTTAAAAATTAAGGAATTTTGAATTTCCTTAGCTTAATGTCTTTTTTCTACAGTTAAATGAAACATCAAATTTAGCAAGCATACTTATAAAACTTAGTTGATTACTTTGGTTTAGTTTTTGGTTCTTTGAGACAGGGTTTTTCTGTGTAACAGTCCTGGCTGTCCTGGAACTCACTTTGTAGTCCAGGCTGGCTGTGAACTCACCGAGAACTGCCTGTCTCTGCCTCAAAAGTGCTGAAGATAAAGGTTTGCACCACCACTGCCCAGCTGTAAAAGTTAGTTTAATACTTGTTTCGAATTCACATTTTTGCTAAGAGAAATGTTATAACCCATTAGTTGTAGCTGATGCCTTTGTTCCAGCTATTCAACAAGATTCTAAAACTTGTCAGTGTGATATATTTGCTGCTTAATGTTTTCAAATGCTAATCCAAAAATAGTGAAGAAGAATAAAAGATTTAGGATTGTTATAAATTGGATATTTCATACAAGTATGAATGATTCAGAAAAAGGCATTGATATCTTCCTAAACTGAGACCAATTATCTATAAATATGTTTTTGTAAGAGTGTAGCAAGTGACAGTTGCATTTGATTATTTTTACATAGATTTTTTTCCCCTCTTCTAGATTGAAATATTTATATTGTTTTGCTTATGGAAATGACCATACAGAAGAGAAGATTGAGGGGCTGGAGTGGTAGTTCAGTGGTTAAGAGCACTTGCTGTTCTTGCAAAGGACCCACCCAGGTTCAGGTCCAAGCATCCACATGGCTACCCATAACCATTTGTAGCTCCTATTCCAGGGCATCTTATGCTCTCTTCTGGCACTGTGGGGATCAGACACACATGCGGTATATAGACATATATGCAAGAAACACTTGTACACATAAAATATAGCAAAAGCATTAACTTAAAAAAACAAAGTCAATCCCAGCACTCGGGAGGCAGAGGCAGGCGGATCTTTGTGAGTTCGAGACCAGCCTGGTCTATAAGAGCTAGTTCCAGTGTAGGCTCCAAAGCCACAGAAAAACCCTGTCTCAAAAACCAAAAAGAAAAGAGAATAAAGTAGATTGAGGTACCATTCTGGTTAAAACTATACTACTTCGCTAACTAGAGTTTGCTTTCTTTATTTGCTTAAAAGTTATGGAACTAAAGGTTAATAATACGAATTTTATAAAAATCAATCTGTAGTAGACCTATCTCTTTAAAATTGTGATTAGCACCTCTTAGTTTAAAAATAGTGTGAATAGCTGTATTTTCATCGATATGTATAACTTCCTACATAGGTATACTTAAGTAACAGGATAAATAAACAGTAGATGATAATTTTGTAATACTTCCTAGGTGCTGTACTTGAAACCACCTTGGACTCTAATAAATCTATTGCAGTGCTTTAAGAAACATTGGCTGGCTGTATTTGGATTGGTTATGGAAAATAATTTGCTTTTAACTATTGAGAGCCTATATGAAAATCTCTTGAAAGGTATGTATCTTTTTATTTTTTTCTTTCACAATAGTCTATACAAGTTTAAATCAATCTAGTATGTTAGTACATGCTTGTAATCTTAGCACCTGGGAGGTGGAGGCAGGAAAATTAGAAGTTCAAGGTTAAACTGTTAGTAGTGAGTGCAAGACCAGCCTACATGGGACCCTTTTTAAAAGCAGACAGGAAAAAAAAAAAAAAGAAGGATGAACCAAAATGGTGTGGTGGTTTGGAAGAAAGTGGCCTCCAACCGGAGCTCCAGCCAGCCACAACCAGTGTCTCAGACCACTTCCTGTTGCCTTGGCAAGATACAGAACTCTCAACTACCTCTCTAACTCCTTGTTTGCCTGAAGGCCACCATGTTGCACCATGATGGTAATAGACTAAACCTCTGAAACTATAAGCTGCCACTTCATTTAAATGGTTTCCTTTATAAGAGTTGCTGTGGTCATGGTGTCTCTTCACAGCAATAGAAACCCTAAGGCAGTAGGTAAAGTACTTGCTGCATAAACATAATGACCTCTGTTTAGAGCCCCAGAGCCCAGGAAAAACTGGGTGTAGCAGTGTGCTCTAATCCCAGTGCTTGGGAGATGGAGACAGGTGGATTTCAAGGATTTGCTGGCTAGCTAGTTTAGATAGAGGTCCAGGATTGATGATAACTGAAAAAATAATTTGGGGAAACAACCAAGGAATACTTGAAGATGTCAGCTTCTAGCCTTCATTCATGCATTCATAGGCACCTCAGCAACATGCATATGCATACATGTATGTAGTTCTCGCTCCCTCCCTCCCTCCCTCCCTCCCTCCATTATTACTCCCTCTTATACTTGTAAGCATTAAAAGGTGCTGGGAAGATGTTCAGTCAGTAAAATGCTTGAAAAACAAGAATGAAATCCTGAGTTCAGTCCAGCGCTCATGTTAAAAACTGGTTATGTTATTTTGTGCCTGTAATCCCATGCTGGGGGGAGTGGAGACAGGAGGATCTTTAGGGTTTGTTGGTCAGCCAGTCTAGCTAAATTGTTCCAGGTTCAGGGCTTTGAGACCTTGTCTCAAAAAATAAGGTAGAAAGTGAGGAAGACACCTAACACTGGCCTCTGGCATTGTATTTATTTGCACAAAGCACACATGGATATGTATCTCCACATGTGCGCACTCACACAAATACATATGAACACATGAACACACAGGTTAAGTCAAAATGTGTCATAAATTTGGAGATGAGTTGATTAAAATCTTTTAATCAATTCTCAGTGATTTATACTTCCAAAGGAAGTTTGTGGCAGCTGGATGAATGGATACAGTTCTTAAAAGTCATGACTATAAATTGTGTCATTTTTAATGTTTCTAGACACTGTAAATATATAATTTTTAATAATATGTATTTTGAAAGCTGCTTCTGGAGCTGACAAGATGACTCAGCAGTTAAAGTGCTTGCTGTGCAATGAATGAGGACACAAGTTCAAATCCCCAGAACTCCCAGAAAAGCTTGGTGGGATGCTGACCCACCCCCTCGTAATTCTAAGCTCAAAGGGTAGAAATGGGATCACCAACACAAATTGACTGCCAAGAAGAGCTTGATTATTATTGATTATTATTATTGGTAAGCTCTGGGTTTGACTGATTCCTGATATCAACCTTGGGTCTCAGTACATAAGATCACACATATGCATGTGTACCCCATACATGTATGTGTGTCACACATGAATACACACACATATACAAATACACATACCATATGAAAATGGGTGAGAAAACCAATTTTTGTTTAAAGTTGCTATTTTGGGATTCTTTGAGAAAGGGTCTCACATACTCCAAGCTGACCTGTAGCTCCTTAGGAAACCTTAAATTCCCAGTCCTGTGCTTTTGCCTCCAAAGTTTGGGATTATAGTTGTGCACCATGCCTTGTTTTAAAAATGTTTTAGCGTTTCATAATCTACTCAAGAACTCTATTAAAGCCAGGTGGTGGTGGCGCATGCCTTTAATCCCAGCACTAGGGAGGCAGAGGCAGGCGGATCTCTATGAGTTTGAGGCCAGCCTGGTCTACAGAGTGAGTTTCAGGACAGGCCCGAAAGCTACAGAGAAACCCTGTTTTGAAAAACCATAAGAATCATTTTATCTATTAAAATGATTCCCTTTCATTTTTCATGGTGTTGAACACAAACTGTAAGCACATTCCATGCACTACATTGTGCAAATTTGGTTTTGGTTCCTAGTGAATTTAGAACCAGAAGAGAGCACAGTCATTGAGTTGTGGTTTTTAAACTATTTTGGACATAAACTGTAGTTTCTTGAAGTGCTTCTACTGCGAAAATTGGAGTGGGAAGATAGTCTAGTAGTTGATATTTGCAAATCCAGCTTTAGCTGGTGTATGGTTTTGCCACTGTTTCATGTTTTAAAGTCAAGGAATTAGCCTTAGCTGTTAGCAACTCTTGTATTGTCAACTAGTCAACTAGCTACATCTTTTTGCTTGTTTTTTTTTTTTTTTTTTTTTTTTTGAGACAGGGTTTCTCTGTGTAACTGTCCTGACTGTCCTGGAACTTGCTTTGTAGACCAGATTGGCCTTGAACTCACAGAGATCCGCCTGCCTCTGACTCCCAAGTGCTGGGATTAAAGGCGTGTACTACTATTGCCCAGCAAGTAGCTATGTCTTTCCTCTATACTTGTAAAGGGAAAAGTGTGACCATTATTCATGAGGGATACAGTTGATTATTGACTCTTTTCAAACTCTACATGTGAAGCAATCTATTCTGCTTATTGTTTATATTCAGCATATTTCTTAAAAAGTAATCAGTGGTCTATGTTAAATAACCCAAATGCAAAAGAGTCAATAAATTAGGTTTAAAGTATGGGAGTGTATTTTAGTGAAAGAATACTTGTCTAAGATCTCCTGAGTAAATTGGGAGCATAGGGACATTGGGGGAAGGTTGAAGGAGGGAGGGGAGCAGAAAAAAATGTAGAGCTCAATAAACATTAATAAAGAAAAAAAAAGAATACTTGTCTAGAGTGTATAAGGTTCAATCCCCAGTCCCACTTAAAAACTGAGTTTAAAGGCACAAAAACCAGGTAATAAAAAATAAGGAAGATTTACCAAAACCTATACAAATAATTATTGTGGCATTTGAACACACATTTTAATAGGAAGTTGCTTAGAAGTTAATACCAAAAAAAATAGAGGCATATTTTAGGTAGGTGTACATCACATACATCATGCTCTCTGCCTTCTTACTGAAATGTAAAAGTATAAAACTTGCAGGCCAGAGAGATGGCTCAGCAAGTAAAGATGCTTACTGCTGTTGTGCCCAGATCACGACCCCCAGAGAGACCCAGACTGTAATAAGCAAGGTTTATTTAGCGTAATATGAACCAGTTTGGAACCCAACTCTGACCCCGCTGCAGTGAGGTAGAGAGGAGTTGTAGCTCCTCTGTGGGGTAGGCTTTTAAAGGTGTAACTATAAAGAGGCCTTTTGAAGCTGCTTTGGCATGGGTGCAAGATCTTTTGCTTGCTCTGTCCCATCCTGCTGTGTCAGCTAATTCTTTGTTCTTAGAGCAAGGCCACCCTGTTCCAGAGTCAGTCCATCTTTATCAGCCTGAACCAGGTGGCTGGCTGGGCTGAGCTGAGTGTCCTTGTGTTTGGAATTTCCCAGGTGGGAGGGGGAAGGAAAGTGCTGTCTTTCTGGGAACGTGAGGCTAGTCTGTTTTTTAATTTTAAAACATTGTTAGGAAATTTCTTTTTGCCCCTTTGAGAATAAGGGGTGAGGGTCCCACATTGCTGCACCTAGAAGTCTTTGTTTGATCACCATTCTCCACATGGTGAAATGAGAGAACTCACTCTTCAAAGCTCTTCTCTGACTTCCATGTGTGTCATGGTCATGATACACATGTGCTCATTCACAAAAAAATAAATGTAATGAATAATTTTTAAAAATGAAATGTCAACTTGCAACAGTCTAGAATCACCTGAGATGAGAGCTTCTGATATAGATCAGATTATCATGTGGTCAAGTCTTTGGGGAATTAACTTAATTGTTAGTTGACCTAGCCCACTGTGGGTTGCATCATTCCCTAGGCTGTTACTTGAACTGTGTAAAAGCAGAGAATGCTAGCTGAATATAGTGCTACGTACGTTTGTTTCTCTTTGCTCCTATGTTTGTGATTCTTTAAATTCTTGCCATGGCATCCCTGCAGTAATGGACTGTAACCTGGAATAGTAAACTCAGTAAACCTACCCTGTGTTCCTTTTGGTCAGTGTAATTTTTCAAAACAACAGAAATGAAAATTAGGACACAGTTCCTTATATATTATGTATTGGAAGTACTGAATAAATGTTGATTGTTAGAAGTTGCCAATTATTTGTTTTAGTTTTTTGTTTTATTAGACAGGGTCAAGTTGTCCTGTAACTGGTTAAATAGCCTAGGCTGGCCTTGAATGCCTATTTTCTTAGTTAGGGGGTTATTATTGCTATGATGAAACACCTTGACCAAAAGCAAAATAGAGAGAAAAAGATTTATCTGGCTTATACTTCCACATCATAGTTCATCATTGAAGGAAGTAAGTATAGGAACTTAAATAGGGCCAGAATCTGGAGGCAGGAGCTGATGCAGAGGCCATGGATGGGTATTGCTTATTACTGGCTTGATCCTGCTTTTGTAAAGGACCTGGACCCACCAGTCTAGGGGTGACCCCTTCCACAATGTCTTGGGCCCTCCAACATTGATCACTAATTAAGAAAATGCCCCACAGGCTTTCCTACAGCCTGATCTTATGGGGACATTTTCTTAATTGAGGCTCATTCCTCTGATGACCTGGCTTATGACAAGTAGACACAAAACTACCCAGTACAACCATCAATCCTTTTGCCCTGTCTCCCAAGGGCTGGGATTACATGAGTGGGCTACCATGCCTGGCTAGAAGCTAACAGTTTTTTTTCTTTTAATTTGTTCATTTTGTTTTTCTGAACTGGGGCTTCTCTATATAACTCTTGACTGTTCTGGAACTCTCTCTATAGACCATACTGGTCTAGAATGCAGAGATCCGTTTGCCTCTGCCTTCTGAATACTGGGATTAAAGGCGTGTACCACCACTGTCTAATTTTTTTAACTTACTTTCTAAGAGAACTTTTGGCTAATTTTTTAGACACCATTTATTTTAACTTACTTTATGTGCATTGGTGTGAAGTTGTCAGATTCCATGGCAATGGAGTTAAAGACAATTGTAAGCTGCCATGTGGGTGCTCAGAATTGAACCCGGGGTCCTCTGGAAGAACAGCCAAGAGCCATCTCTCCAGCCCCAAGAGCACTTTTTAAAAAGACACTTTAAGGGCATTTCTTTAATGGTAGAGGTTATTTTACAAGATGCTTAGGACAACCAGCCAATTGGACATGAAAGCATATCTTTACCAGACATTTAATGCCATTTTTGTATTTATTTTTAAATTATTCCATGTGTATGCATATTTTTGTCTGTGTATATCTATACCACATGTGTGCTTGGTGAGAAAAGAGGCCAGCAGAGGGTCTCCTGTACTTGGAGTCACAGTTCAGTTTTTCTTAGATTTAGGCAGTTCATCAACTCTATAATCTGTACTACGTGTAGCATCTTTTATTTCTTTCCCAGAGAAATTTGAGCTAGTCATTGACTACAAAAAGAACTAAAAGTGTTCTTGTCAAGAAAAAATGCTGAATTGGTGTGGGAGGGAGGATATGGATAAAGTGAAGAGTCTTAGCTATAAATATCCTAGTAATTTAGAATTACTAAATATTGCTGGGTATGGTGGCATATGCCTTTAATCTTAGTGCTTGAGTTCAAGGTCAGCCTGATCTATATAGCAAGTTCCAGACGAGTCAGCATACATAGTGAGATCCTGTCTCAAAAAAATAAAAGAATTATTGAATAATCAGTAAATTTTTTTCTTTTAAAAAAGATTTTATTTGTATCTTTTTTGTTGTTGTTTTTTTGAGACAGGATTTCTTTGTAGCTTTGGAGCCTGTTCTAAAACTAGCTCTTGTAGACCAGGCTGGCCTTGAACTCACAAAGATCCGCCTGCCTCTGCCTCCTAAGTGCTGGGGTTAAAGGCGTGCGCCACTGCCACCTGGCTATTTTTATCTTATATGGATGTTTTACCTGCATGTTTCTGTGTACTACATGCATGGAGACCAGAAGAGGGCAGCAGATCACCTGGAACTGGAGTTAGGATTGTTGACAACCTTTTAAGTGCTGGGAATTGAATCCAAGTCCTCTGCAAGTATATGCGGTCTTAACAGCTCAACCATCTCTCCAGTCTTAGAAATATATTTTTAAAATTTCATTTGTTCCTTCAGAATTTCATAAGCAAGTTTTTGTATAAGTGATACATAAGGATGCCTTATTCATTTTTAGCTCATTTTGTCAATAGAAAGCCATGCTCAATTCTAAATATAATAGTTTCTGTAGGTGAGGGTATAGCTCAGTCAGTAAAGTGCTTCCACATAATCAAAAGGATCTGAGTCCCAACCCCAGAACCCATGTAAAAAACTCTGCAGAAGTGTAGGGAGGTGATGATATACAGGGATATAGGAGGTGTATACTGGTGAATCTCTGGGGCTTGTGCAGGCCAGTGAGGGATCTTATTTAAAAGCACCTGTGATAGGAACGCCTGAGATTGTACTCAGCTTCCTTGTGCATGAACATGTACACACGGTCACACACGTGTGTGCTCGCAGAGCCTCTGAAACCATGAAAATTAAAACAGAAGCAAAGCAAATATTGCAGCGTGATGATTTCTGCCTTTGAAAGCAACCATAACATTGTATTTTGATGACAGAAAGATTTGTCTTTTCTCTCATTTGTTTATTTCATTTTCAAAATGTTTTTTGTTTGTTTGTTTGAGACAGACCCTCACTATAGCGATTTCCCTGCTTCTTGCTCTTGTGCACTGGAATTACAGGCATATACCACTATGTCTGGCTTTTTCCTAACTTTTTAAAACTTTGAAATGATTGTCACCAATAACTTGGGAATTAGTGAGAATATTTTTAGCCTCTTGAGAGAAAGTTATGGTAGATTATCATAATTTAACTTAAAGGAGGAAAATTATAGCTCTCGTTTCTTATTGTTGTCCAAATTCTTTATTAGCTGAACTTTTGTTGGCTTAACTTTTGTTGTATGCAGAGAGATAATACATTATTTTCAATAAATCTTGTTTTAGTTTTCATGTGATAGAATTTCAGGTAAGTTATTACATGATAGCTGTGTAGTCATGATAGGAGTCACATCTGACTTATATGCTTGTTCCTACCTATGACTCTTCCTTTATGATAGTCATCTGGATGTGAGACAGCTTCAACTTTGAACACACGCCGTGCTTCGGCTTTTTGTCAAGTGATTAATTCCTTTTGCTGAAGAATGTAATATTTTTCATTTCCTATTCTTTGAAGTTGGCTGTATTCAAGGAACTCCTAGAATCTGAAAACAGAATATCAGAATCAACATGAACACTTTGTCTGTAAATAAATGTGTTCAGAAGTTGCTTTCTATACTAGAGACATATTAGTTGTGACATGTATGTATAAATGTCTACTCTCTTTAAATTGCAAAGTTAATACTTAGTGTTGCAAGATTGTAATGTTGTATGCTTATTCTTTCAATTTTTTTTCTTACCAGCTAATAATGCAGTGGATTTTAAAACAGTAAAATTCCTGCTTCAGGATTCTAAAAGTTTGTTACATGCCTTCAGTACAAGATCAAATTATGATGGTATTCTTCCACAGACCTTTGTGCAAGTAAACAAGCTGCTTCAAGTACTTTCAGAGGTAAGATACCTATGGAGTACTATTTAGAGTAGTTAATCATATATTTCAAATGTGGATTTAGTGGCCAACAATAAAAGGATATATTACCATGACTTATTCTAGCATTTTAAAGGCATTGAGTAAATACTAAGTACATTGAAGTATACGCAAGTGTTATTACAGATTATGAAACATCCATTTTCTATGGAAGGTATATCCGAACAGTTGAATTGTTTGTTTTTCAAGATAGAATTTGTCTATATAGTTCACCGAGCTTTAAATGAGTGATTTTTTTTTTTTTAGTACTCTGTAGTATTGACATTATGTGTATATACCACTATAAACTTGGGATTTTATTTTCTTGTTGAATTTTGTATTATTTCATTTGTGGACAAGAGAAAGCTGTGCACACACAAAAAAGAGGGGATAGAGAGATGGCTTAGCAGTTAAAAGAATATCCAGGTTCAGTTCTCTGTATTTACATGGTGGCTCTTTTTTTTTTTTTTTGTGGACTTCCAAGTCGTTTTTTAAAAATTTATTTGTTATGTATATAGTATTCTGGGAACCAGATCTCATTATAGATGAGTGTGAGCCATCATGTGGTTGCTGGACCTCTGGAATAGCAAGCAGTCAGCTCTCTCAACCTCTGAGCCCCTACATGGTAGTTCTTACACCATCTTCTGACTTCTTCTGGCACCAGCCATGCACACAGTACACATACATGAATGCAGACAAAACACTCATACACATAAAAGAAAATAATTAAATAACAAAATAAATTTTGAGATTTTTTTTTTGAGACAGTGTCTCATTATAGCTCAGGCTAGCCTCAGATTTACAATGTAGCCAAGGATAACCTTAGTATTTTGGTCCTCTTGCCTTTATCTCCTGAGTACTGGGATTATAGATGTGTACTATAATGCTATATTTATCTAGTGCTTGGGGATCTATCAAGAGTGTCATACATATTAGGCGAAGCACTCCATCAACTGAGATACATCCTGAACCTTAGAATACATTTTGCTGGACATTGTTTGTATAATTCATTAGATTTAATCCATGTCTTAAGTATCTATCTATGTTTCTAACCTGAACAATAAATATATTATTTCCAAAATAAGATTTCTTAATATAATAACTTGAAAAGTACACCTAATCTTAATTATCAAAAAATTAATTAATTCTTTTCTTGGTATTGAAAACCAAGAAAAGAATTACTCATCTTCCATTTGCTTCTGGAAAGCTTCTGAGAAACTAGGATGAAACAGTTAACTAACACCATTTTCAGCTATGTGTGTAAGAGGGTTGGAAGTAGGAAAAAACATCCTAATTTGTTAGCTTTCCAGACAACCCCCAATTTTTTTTTTTTTTTTTTTCGAGACAGGGTTTCTATGTAGCTATGGAGCCTGTTCTGGAACTAGCTCTTGTAGACCAGACTGACCTCAAACTCACAGAGATCTGCCTGTCTTTGCCTCCCGAGTGCTGGGATTAAAGGTGTGCGCCTCCACCGCCCAGCTAAGACACCCCAAAATTTTGATGAACCACTATGCTAGAGTAATTCAAATCAATATTGTTGATTAGTTATAGGTTTTACATGCTCAGGATTTTGACCTGTGGATTTTTTTTTTTTTGCCTCTAGTTCTTTAAATTCTTTGAATCTTTACCCTCCTTTTTTGTATTATGAGTACAATAATAATTCTTGACTTAGAATTGCCATAAGAATGAACTGTTACTGAAGAACTTAATGCCTGGCAGATAGTAAGTGCTATATAAGTGTTTATTTTTTTTTTTAAAAAAATTTACTTGCATGATTGTGTGTACTCAGATTTAAGAGTCAGAGCAAAGGAGAAATAGGCAAATACTCAGTTTTAAACATTTATGGATATTAAAGCAGTTATCTGGGTGGAGGTGTAGCTCAGTGGGAGAGCTTACCCAAAATGAGCAAAGCTCTGAGTTCCAGCCCAGTATTGCCACAAAAAATATTTTCAGGAAAAATATATAGGGATAGGGCCATTATTTATATATAGTAAGTTCAAAATTTAATACAAACAGGGAAAATGAGAAGATCATCTCTTTTTGCTTTCTGCCCTACAAAGTAGAACATGGTAACACCTCTGCATTTGGTGTAGGAACGTAACTTTCTAGATTGTTGAGGGTCAAATCTCTTTTGCTTCTTAGCATTTGAATTATCTTGCATGAGGTTTTTAATCTTTGTATTTCTCAGTTTCCTTCACTTAAAAGTCTGAATTGTTTCTGTTTCATAGGGTTTCAGTTCTGTGTCATTGTACTGTGTAGTCACGAGGACTGAGTAAGCTAATATAAAACCCTGAGAACTCCTGTACACAGCGTGTTTACATAAATAGTAACTTTTTTTTACAGTATTATGAATTTTATTTAAGACATTTACAGAGGCAGGTGGATTGCTGTGAGTTCGAGGCCAGCCTGGTCTACAAGAGCTCGTTCCAGGACAGGCTCTTAAGGAGTGGCCTTAATTCCAATCAGAAAGTGGTTGGGTATTCCTATAACATTTGTGTTACTGTTGCACCAGTATATCTTGTAGGTCGGTTAATCTTGTAGGCCACAGGGTTTGTTGCTGGAAAATATTCTCCTCTGGTAGCGTGTGGTGTAACTTCCAGTACCATGAACAGTCAGTCGTAGTTAGGCACCAGCTCAACTTCTTTATGTTACATGGCATGTGTAGATGATGTCTTCAGCAATATGGACATACCTCACCATCAGATTGCAGAGAGTAATCAATAGCCTTAGCAGTCATCTATTATGTTTGGGGATTTCCATGGGGCTGCTTCAACCAACAGTTCAACAAGATGTAACCCATTTCTGGCATTGGAGGTTTTACTTGGCATAAGATGTCTAGTTGAGGTATTGTGTCCCCCATTATTCAGTGACTTCATTTAGATTCCTTTCATATATGTATACATTTTAAGACACTTATACAGTAGTAAATTTCCAAATGTCTTTTCAAATGGCCTCTAATAGTCCCTCTCCAGATTTCCTTATTTACCCTTCTATCCCCTCACTGGTTAATCATCCTAGTTGCCCTTTGTCTCTCCATAACAATATATTGACATTCGAATATTAGGTAAGAACGATCACTATAGTAAATAAACTGATATATTATTTGATTTGAACAGGAAAGAAAATATTTTTTCTAAGTCTAGTGCTTTTCTAGGAATATTCTGTACATATGAAAGAAAGAGTAACCAGAATGTCCAGTAAGCTAGTGTCTCTGTTTTCTCTTGCTAGTGAAGGACTGCTTTGCATTTTATGTAATTCCTATGTCACAGGTCAAGACAAAACTGAAGCCAGATTCTTCAGCAAGCACAGTGAGTAAAAAGCAGAAAGACACTTCTTTGGTGAAGCTTCAGAACCAAGACGTCACTGTTTTCTCGGATTCTCCTCTTCCCCAGTTCACCAGGCATCAAGAAATCTGGGCTATCCTGGAGAATGTTTGGACTTCAATATACCAGAAGAGGTACCAAATTCCCAAGACATTCTCCACTTTATCATTACAAGTTTGCTTTTGTAGGGTTTTCATTTCTACTGTAGTTAGTGTTTGGGCTCTGATTTCATTGTGCTATATGGGCCTTTGGTTCAGTCGGTGCATTAGAAATATTTGTGTTTAAATCGGGGTAAACATCAGGATTACCCAGAAAATTAAGTTTCTATATTTAAACACTGTTCCTAGAAATTTGGATTCAGTAGGGGAAGAGTTGAGTCTGAGAATGCATTTAAAAAAAAATCTCTCTAGGTGATTCTAATGTAATCAAGATGAGGAACATTGCTTGCATAGGTCACAACCAGTCAGGCACTTAGATTGATTCGGCAGTTTAGCAGATTGCAAATCTGTAATTAAACTGGAAATAACTTCGATTAAAGAAAATTCATATAAAAATTTAAAGGTGTATAAATACTATTGTTTAAAAGGAAAAATACTATTACTTTAGTATATAAACATAAAACACTTTAGAATTAATGAAATGAGGTACAGAGATCATTTAAAAAATTAAAAATTTTTATTTTTTATTTGTGTGTATGTGTTTGTAGTAGTGTCATAGTGTGGAGGTCAGAGGATAGCTTGGAAAAATGGATTCTTTCCCTCTTCTATGTGAGTTCTAGGAATCAAGTCCAGGGCATCAGGGTTAATAGCAAGCAGTTTTGCTTGTTAAAGCCATTTGGCTGCCCCCTTTTTCTCCCAGTGTTTGGGACCACTTGTGCTTTAGACAGGTGTTCTGAACCTGGGCTACATTCCCCGTGCATAGGTTTTCAGATAGGTGCTGTTAGGATAGCTTATATAACTTAAAACCTCTAATTTTATTTTATTGGGTTTTGAGACAGGGTTTCTCTGTGTAGCCCCGACTGACCTGGAACTCTCTGTAAACCAGGCTGCCCTTGAATTCACGGAGATCCACCTGCCTTTGCTCCCAAGTGCTGGGATTAAAGGCGTGCACCACGCTGCCAAAAGTATATTATATTGTATATTCCCTGTGCCTCCTTCTCATCTCCCCTTTTTTCTACCCTCCCATTTGTCTGCTTTGTTCTCAAGCTCCTTTTTTATTCCTTGGCTATAACTAATCATTTTTCAGTAAATTTATGGCCTGATATTTGACTTTCTAACCAATCATATGCAAAAGATAGCTACATCTGGCATGTGAATTAAAAACTATATTACAAATTTGTAATTTTTTATGAATCAGTTTGTTTTTCTACTCAACATATTTTTGGTGCTTTGGCTAGTCAAATGTTCTTCTTGTTTACAGAAAAATCACCTTTTATGGGAGGCAGGAATGGCTGCTTTAAAAGATATTTCAGTTGGGCAGTGGTGGTGCATGACTTTAATCCCAGCATTTGGAGGGCAGAGGCAGGCAGATTGCTATGAGTTTGAGGCCAGCTTGGTCTCCAAGAGCTAGCTCCAGGACAGGTACCAAAGCTACAGAGAAACCCTGTCTGGAAAAGCCAAAAATAAGTAAATAAATAAAAGATATTTGAAAACATAGGAGCTGATCTACAATATTCATGTATTTATACTGCATGTTAGAGAGCTCCATGCTATTTCTGAATAACAGACTGTATATACTAGCATTTCAGTAAGTGACAGTGTTTATATTGCCTTTAACAATACATATTTATTTAGCCTAGTTTTTTTTTCTAAAAACAAACCTAATTGTATACCAGAATTACAATAGAATTTATTGAATATAATCCTTTCACAATTAAATGCTCATTTGGATGTCTGGTAAGTCTATTCTTAATTACTCATATAAGTTACTAGAATACACTTATGGTTAGTGTTATCAACTTCACAGAATCTAGAAGCATCTGGGAGATGGGCCTTTGGCTGTGCCTGCTGAAGACTATCTTGATTGCTTAATTAAGGTAGAAAGACCCACCACCTGTGGGCAGCACCATTCTCTGGTTGGGTCTTGGATGTCTGAATAGCAGGAGTGAGCAGCATTGTGGATTTATCTCTTGCTCTCTGCTTCTTTACTGTCAATGCAACGACTGTCAAGCTCCTATGACTCCATTCATACCCCACTGTGAACTGAAGGAAACCTTTCCCTTCAGTTGGTTTTGTCAGAGTGTTTTATTACAGCAATAGGAAAAGGAACAGACAAGTTCTTAGATACAACTAGAAATGCCATCATTTTTGTGCCTTACTAATCAGTGTTGAACTTACATCATATCAGGTCAGGTTATTATTGTCTATTTACGAGGAAATTGGATGAGTGTTTTGTATTGCTGATTCATGTCGAACAATAATCTTTTATTTGGGCATGGTGACACAGTAATCCTACTGTTCAGGAGGGTGAGACAGAATGGCTGTGACTTGGAGGCCAGCCTGGCTACATAAGATCCTGTCTAGAAAACAAAAAGGTTTCCTGCAGTTTGTCATTCAAGTTTTTGAGGTACTTGTTTAAATGTGCATTTTTGGTTTGCAGAAAGATTTATAGTTACGATTTCCTTTTACCTTTGTTATTAAACTATTCTCAGTGACTTTATTAATACTATGAAGGCAAAACCAATAAAACTGATTTTGATAGTTTATAATTTTCTATAAACTGGTTAACTGGTTGAATAGCTTATTTCATAATGTTGAATCTAATGAGTCTGAAAGTAGATTGCAGCTTTCATACGCCTGATTTAAAATGTTTCTGTTTAGAAACTATAATGATTCACCACAAACTGTATATCTTAAAGCAGCAGAAATTTATTTAGTAGTTGTTAAGAAGGCCTTTAAGTGGAAAAACAAAAGACTGGGGGGAATTCTAAGTAAGAATCTGCTGTCTTTACGTCTTCCTCAGTCCTTGCCAGTCTCTGCTTTTGTCTTCATGGAGAGAGTGTGGCCTACTCTAATCCAGTCCTCATTTAGCTGAACCATTAAAATTTGCCAAAGACCTGTTTCTACTGAAACTCTAACACAGTGGTTCTCCACCTTCCTAATGCTGCAGTCTTTTAATAACAGTTTCTCATGTTGAGGTGACTCTTAACCATCGCTACTTCATAATTATAATTTAACTACTGTTATGAATCATAACATAGATATCTGATATTGCAGGTGGTCTTAGGTGACCCTGTGAAAGGGTTATTTGACCCCAAAGGGGTCATGACTTATAGGTTGAGAAGCATTGCTCTAGATGAATGTGAATTTGGGGAGGATACCATTCAGATACAATACAGTGTGTTTTGAATTTTAATATAGTTGCTGTTACCTAAGTGAATATTATGTATTTAAAGACAGGGTCTCACTATGTAGCCCTGGCTGGCCTGGAACTCACTGTGTAGAACAGGTTAGCTTTTAACTTAGATCTGCCTGCTTCTGTTTTCCAACTGCTAGGATTAAAGGTGTGTACTACAATACCTCATCTTATTTTTAGTTTTGACCCATATATATAGCATAAACATTTAAAAATATTTTAGTATTTTATTAAGTAAATATTAAAGGTTTCACTAATTATTTTTTGTAATTCTTAATTCACAATAAGTTTCTGGAAGTGGAATTGCAAGGATAAACATCCAGTTTTTTTATTTAATCTGATACCTAATTCTTCATGTTTATGTTCTGGAGTACTGACTTCTATGTCTATTAGTAATATTACTTCCCCTCCATCTCTGTGCTCTTTTAGAGTGAAGTTTATTCACCCAGCTTTCATGTTCCCTTTAGATTAGGTCTGTATGGTGTGTGACCAAGATCCCTTGTATGGATGTTAGCCAAGACTTCTTTCACGTCACTGTCTTTGATTTCCTACTTAAATAGATGAGCATTGCAAAAGATTAATCATATTATTTTTTAATGTATCATCAATGAAAACACTTATAAGTAATAAATGAGCACATACTTTTTTTCTTTCCATTTTTTAGCACAGATGTGTTTCAGACACTGGACTCAAGTTCAACTCTGACCACTTCAAAAATAGCATCATTTGAAGAAGCATTTATATATCTTCAAAAGTTAATGGCAGTTGTGAAGGATATTCTTGAAGGAATTCAAAGGTAAGCATTATATTAAATCTAAAGTTTATAAATTCCATATTTATCAGCTTAATTTAGACTTGCTAGGAGTTCTCTAGCAAGTTAGAAACTATTGGCTGTTTTTGAGACAGGGTCTCACTATACAGCCTTGAATGGTCAGGTCTGGACCAGGCTGGCTGCAAACTCACAAAAATCTGCGTGCCTCTGTTTCTTGAGTTGTGGGATTGAAGGTGTGCACTATTACACCTAGCAGATGATTGGCTTTTAGATTTACCTTTCTTAGTTTCCTATATTCTGTATCCTTTGTAGGAGAGCAAAGTGGGAGAAATGAGTCTTCCATGAGAAAACTTGGTGCATTTTGAAGGACATATTCTCTGTCTTTTTTTGTCCTGTGTGTGTTTGTGTGTGTGATTGATGTTGAGGTACTCAAGTCTTTCTTCATCTTATTTTTTGAGACAGGGTCTTTCACTGAACCTGGAGATTGCCATTTTGACTAGACTGACTGGCCAGTGAGCCCCAAAATCTTCTGTTTTTACTCTCTCACTGGGGTGACAGATGTACATAGTCATGTCTGGCTTTAGTCATGTCTGAACTCAAATCCTGGTATTTGATTGTGCAGTAAGCACTTTATCCGCTCAACTATTTTCCCAGTCCAAGGCTTAAGTTTAGATGACTTTTTATTTTTCTTGTCACTGATTTCTGTGGTGGCTGTATAAGTTTGGATGAGTTTTCTCTATATCCCACATCAATGCCAGCATGAGTTGTCATTTGTTTTATTGATCTTGATGGCCATTCTGACTTGAATAAGATGAACTCAAAGAAGTTTTTATTTGTATTTCTCTGATAACTAAGAATATTGAAGATTTCTTTAAGTGTTTAATGGATGACATTTAGATTCACTGAAGATAAGCAGACAATTGTTTTTTGTTTTTTTTTTTATAAAATGTTACAGGGGGTTAGCAAGCTTGCTCAGTGTAGTCCTGGCTGTCTTGGAACTCGCTCTGTAGACCAGGTTGGCCTTAAATTCAGAGATCTGCCTGCCTCTGCCTCTTAAATTCTGGGATTAAAATTATGTGCTACCATCGCCTGGCTCATCACCAAATCTCACCACCTGAGTTAGATCCCGGAGACTCAAATTGTAGAAGGGGAGACATTTTTGCATGTTAACTGATAAACAGGAATATAGATTATTTTTTAGGGGTGTCCATGTGATGTTTTAGTATTTATACATATTGTGTGATACTCAGATCAGGTTTTTAAAATAGCTACCTTTGACTGGTGATGGTGGTGCACGCCTTTGATCCCAGCACTTCGGAGTCAGAGGCAGGCAGAGATCTCTGTAAGTTTGAGGCCATCCTGGGATAGCCAGAACTGTTACACAGAAGCCCTTTGGAATTTAAGAGTTAAAGTGACTTGATTTCTTATTAGTTACAGTACCATTCATTTATTTTTTGACTTGAAACTAGATGAAGGTGTTTGTGGTAGTTACGTTACTCTTATAACTTTCATAGTTTTTTCTGTATCCTAGATACTATTAAGGATATTCTTAATATGAGCCAGGTATGGTGATGCAGGAATGAGAAATTAAAGAATAACCTCAGTTACATAGTTCAAGTCAGGCTGAGCTACATGAAACTGTAGTTGTTTTTTTTTTTTTTTTACTCTTTAACTCTTTTTAACTCTTTTCTCTTTGGAGGCCCCACCACCCAGATCCCAAATAATCACACAGAGAGGCTTTTTCTTACCTATAATTGTCCGGCCTTATTTTGGCTTGTTTCCAGCCAGCTTTTCTTAACTTACACTATCCTGTTGTCTTTTGCCCTGTGGGCTTTTACCTTTCTCTATTTCTGTATATCTTTTCTTTCCTTCTTACTATGTGTCTGACTGTGTGGCTGGGTGGCTGGCCTCCTCTCCTCTTCTTACTCCCCTATCTCCTCTTCTCAGATTTCTCCTATTAATTCTCTCTGCCTGCCAGACCCACCTATCCTTTCTCCTGCCTCACTATTGGCCATTCAGCTCTATTAGACCAATGTTATGTTCAGACAAAGTAATACAGCTTCACAGTGTTAAACAAATGCAACATAAAAGAATGTAATACATCTTTATATCATTAAACAAATATTCCACAGCAGAAACAAATGTAACATATCTTTAATATTCTATAACATGAAACCCTGTCTCAAAAAGCTTTTCCAAACTCATGAGAAATAAATAAATAATAAAGGTTTTCTATTGTATTTATGTATTTGTTTGAGGCAAGGGTCAATAGCCAAGAGTGTCACTGTGAAGCCAATACTGGTCTTAAACAGGAGATAACCTTCCATGTTAATTTTCTACATACTGATGTTGTAAGCATTAAAATCATGTAAGGGTCTGGAGCAATGGCTCAGTGGTTATGGAACAGTACTCTTCTTCCAGAGTACTGGGTTCAGTTCCCAGCACTCACACAGAGGATCACAACTGTCTGTAATTCTAGTCCCAGGGGATCTAGTGTCCTCTTTTGGCCTCATTGACCCCAGGCAGACATTCAATGCACAGACATACATGCAAACAAAAGACCCATAGCCATTAAACAAATAAATAAGTTTGTTATACAAAAAGAATACCTAAATAAATAAATAAACTTAGTATAAAAAAGAATGCCTAACTATTAGAGGGTGGAAAATAATTGCCCTCTTTTTTTATTCAAGATTTCTATCATTTGTTCTGTGTTACTTCCATCAGTTCTCGTCTAATTAATCACTGATTTTCATAGAGTACTGTGCTGATAGATAGCTCGGTGTTATTTCAATTTGGCTACAGTCTTTTTATGTGTCTGTTAGTTTTATTTGTTGTCGGTTTGAACTGGCTAAACATTATAGAAAGAAATCTGCAGTTTAGCCGGGCAGTGGTGGCACACGCCTTTAATCCCAGCACTTGGGCAGCAGAGGCAGGCGGATCTCTGTGAGTTCGAGACCAGCCTGGTCTACAAGAGCTAGTTCCAGGCCAGGCTCCAAAGCCACAGAGAAACCCTGTCTCGAAAAACCAAAAAAAAAAAAAAAGAAAGAAATCTGCAGTTTAAAAGATGGGGAGTGTACATTTACATTTCTGTCTACCTTTTGAGAACTATGCGTTATTATAATGTAATA
>JAQHUG010000035.1:9025312-9067526 GCA_028555095.1 Dicrostonyx torquatus
TCTTACCCTCAGTTGAGCAGGTGGATCTGAAGCTGTGGCACTCACCAAGGACCCGCCGTCATGAAAAGGGCGGGCTTTTCTGCTGGAGCCCTGCAGGTTTATGCTGGACCCCCCCTCGTCCAAGCTCCCAGCCCTGCCGCAGGCCAATTTCCGTGGGGAACCGGGCCCCCGTCAAAGGGGAGCCTTGCCCAGGGACACTCTGGGGTGTGGGGCACAGAAAAACCGGTGCCAAGGTCCCAGCCCTGCAGCAGGCCAATTCCCGCGGGGAGCTGGGGTCCCGTCAAAGGGGAGCCTTGCTCAGGCACCCTCTGGGATGTGGGACACAGAAAAGCTGGGGGAAGGGAAGAGGAAGTCCTCTAATCCAGCAGAGCGCCTGGGGGCTAGAGTTGATCTTACCCTCAGTTGAGCAGGTGGATCAGAAGCTGTGGCACTCAACAAGGACCCACCGCCATGAAAAGGGGTATTTTCTTTAAATAAAATTTTTTTTGACGCAGGATCTTCCTGTTTTATTTATTTATTTATTTAAATTTATTTATTTATTATGTATACAGTATTCTGCCTGCATGTCAGACAAGGGCATCAGATCTCATTGTAGATGGTTATGAGCCACCATGTGGTTGCTGGGAATTGAACTCAGGACCTTGGGAAGAGCAGCCAGTGCTCTTAACCTCTAAGCCATCTCTCCAGCCCAATCTTCCTATTTTATACAGACTGGCCTAAATTAAAACTTGAGAGTGTCATAAAAATTTGCCAATGACATTTGTTTTCTACCTGTTTAAAAAAAAAGTATATATTTCAGATATACACGATAATGTTTTGTTGGACATGATAGTTCATGCCTGTAATCTCAGGACTCAGGAGACTAAGGTAGGAAAATTGTTGTGATTTAGAAACCACTATGGGCTACGTAGTAAGTACCAGGTTAGTCTGGACTATGAGAAATCTTGTCTCAAAAAAAAAAAACAAAAAACAAAAAACCTAAAACAAAAGGGGATGGAGGTGGGGCTCAGCTTTTAACAACATATATTGCTTATAGGACAGGCACTTAACAACTGCCTGTTATTCTCAGTTCCAGGGGATCCAGGCCCTTTTCTGGCCTTTGGGTGTTTGTGTGCACAAACACACATACACACACTTTAAAAGTTTTTATCTTAAAAAACAAGTAGTTATTACATTCAAGTAAATAAACATAACCAACATCTTATATAATATCCCCTTTAATTGGCAATAAAATTAAAATCTACCTTTTTAGCAAAACAATCCTAAATTTAATGATGTTATTAACTGTAGTCTTCATGTTGTATAGTAGCTTGCTGCATTTGTTCATCTGTATCTTCCTCTCCAACATATTCCTTACCAATAACATAACCAATTTTTATCTTGTTCCCTAAGTGAAATTACAATAGAGTCCTGAAATATACTTGTTTCAGCACAGAATTCTTTCTCATTAGGGAACTTAACATTTTGGGCAAGTCATTGCTTTATTGTGGGATGAATACAAGATGTTCTATATCCTAGCTCCTTAGGTACTAAATGCATGGACCTATCCCAGCCATTATGACAACTATAAATATTGTACCACCTACCCTGTTCACCTGTCTAAAATGGTCTCCAGAGAAGATGAGCCATTTCTGCAAGGAAAATATGATTCAATTTTCTATTCAGTAAGACTAAGAACTGAAATGAGGTTGCAGTGTGTCTTCTACATTGACCTCCATATTTTCCTCATCATTGCTGATCCAAGGACTGTGCTCTATTGATTTCTAATTTCTGTTTTTTTTAAGGATTTATTTATTATGTATACAGTGTTCTTTCTGCCTGCATGTATACCTGTAGACCAGAAAAGGACATCAGATCACATTATAGATGGTTGTGAGCCACCATGTGGTTGCTGGGAATTGAACTCGGAACGTTTGAACGAGCAGCCAGTGCTTTTAACTGCTGAGCCACATCTCTCCAGCCCTAAATCCTGTTTGTTAAAGGTTCTCTGTTGCTATTCTTTGTATATCTTGTGTCTCAATTTTCTGTGTATATGGTGTCTTTTGTTGTGCATTTGTTGGTTTGTTTTTTTTTTAATTTATTATGTGCATTGGTGTTTGCTCAAGTGTCTGGGCGAGGGTTTCAGATTCCCTGGAACTGGAGTTACAGGCAGTTGTGAGCTGTCATGTGGATCCTGGGAATTGAACCTGAGTCCTCTGGAACAGCATCAAATGCTCTTAACTGCTGAGTCATCTCTCCAGGCTCTGTTTGTTTTTGAGACAGGGTCTTGTGCTAAAGCTTGGGCCAACCTGAAATTTACTGTGTAGTTCAGACTGTTCTTAAACCCTGGTCATTTTTTTTTACCTCACCTTCCTGAGTACTTGGGTTATTGGCTTATGTATTATACTTATAAATGCTCTCAGTGAAGGAGCAGTACATGCTGGGGCTTCACATTATAGGGAGTCAAACTTCCTTGAATATATTCCTTTACTTTCATGCCTGGTTAGTTCTTCATGTAACTTTTTGTATGGCATATTGTCCATTAACAACCTAGTAAGAAGCTGAGCAAGACACCATTTAGTTATTTGGTCTTTGGAATTGAAAATTGTGTATTTACAGCCACGTGTGGTAACATAGTACAGCATTTGGGAGGAGCAGGAGGATCAAGAATTCAAGGTCATCCTCAGCTACATAGTGAGTTTGAGTCTGATCTGTATTACGTATTACATTAGACTGTCACATGTATACAAAGATACATACATAACACACACACACATACATAATGTATTCATACATAGAGATGTAACAGAGTAATTTAAAATGCCTCCAAATGAGTAAAGGAAAAATGTCTTAATAGTTGAAATTAATGAATATAGACTTCATGAACTTTGTGCTTTAATTTTTATTAGTAAGCTAACTATGTGCTTTATAAGTTGTTTAACTTAATGTGGAGTCATGTTGCCTTTGTTTATATTGAATCTCTCAGTATATGGGAATTGTTGATTTTAAAATTAAAGAGTAGTTCTAGGTACTTTTTAAAATAAGATCTTTTAGAAACTTAAGAATTATTGTGTGTTCTTATTATATCATGTTCAGAATCAGTTGTTCAGCTATTTCTTTTCTCTCCCAACCACTAACCAAACAGACTATTTTCTCTTTCTCTTATGATCAAACATCTGAAGCCTGTTGACATTGATGGTCTGTCCGGATTTATACCTTGTTGGTCCTGGCATGTTGATCAATACTAACAACATCACAGGCCCTTGTGGAGCAAGGGCAAAACATGCACAAAAGGAAAAACCAGACTCAATGATGGTTTAATTCCAAATGTATGTTTAAAAAAATTTAAAATGATTTTTAAAACAAAAATTATAGGGCTGGGTATGGTAGCTCATGCCTGTAATTCCAGTTCCTAGAAGGCAGAGTCAGGTGGATCGCCAAGTTTAAGAAGAGCCTGGTCTCTGTAGCAAGTTCCATGACAGCCAAGGCTACATGGTGAGTATCTCAAAACAGACATATCAAAACCAAAACAAATAAACCAACAAAACCCCCAAATCTAAAACCTAGTAGACTGGAGAGAGAGAGAGAGGACTTAGTAGTTAAGAATCAGAGTTACTTTTGTAGAGGACCAAGATTTGGACCCTATATAGTGACTCATAGCTGTGACTCTAGGTCTAGGGAATCCAGTACCCTCTTTTGGCCTCTTGAGGGCACCAAGCATGCACATGATGCACATCCTTGTGTACAAGCAAAACATTTGTATACATGATTTAAATAAGTAAATCTTAAATACAAAAACTACAGAGCTGGGAAAAATGGGTCAGTGGGTAAAGCACTTGCTATGCAAACCTGAGGACTGGACCCATATCAAGATCAGGTAGGCATGGTAGCACGTTTATAATTCCAACATGTGAGTCGGTGATGGGATCCTGGGAACAAGTTGGCCATCTGGGTTCATGTGAGAGATGCTTCCTTAATATATAAAAGGGAGAACAATTGAGGAAAATAATTAGTGTTAACCTTTAGCCTTCACACATTTGTGCACACACATACACATAGATACACATGCAAAAAATTAAAGAATTATAAATCACATAAAATTATTATAAGCTATGTACTAATTTCACCAGTCATTAAGTATAATATTAAATATATATTACTAAAAATTTAATATATAGACACATGATCCTCATTTTAGAAAAAATACTATTATATTAACTTTTAAAAAGTATATATATTTATAATCTAAAGATACCTGTATCCCTCTCATGTATTTTGACAGTATTTGAGATCAAACCCCAGGCCTTATGCATGGTAAGCAAGCATTCGGCGAGTAAGCTACACCCCCCAGCTCTAAAATAATTGTATTTAAAAATTTTATAGAATTTAACTTAGAGTAAATGAAGTATTTCTTCATAAGTATGGGTAGTGTTGTAAGAAAACATTGAAGAAAGTTAACAGAAATTTTCAAATAAGTAATACCCTGATCTTTATTGATCATTTGTATGATATAAGAACCTTTAAAGTAATATTAAGTGAATCAGGATAGGGATATTTTTCCCCACTGAAAATATGGACTAGCTAGTAAAACTCAAGCTTCTTTTACAATGCTGGATATTGTACAGCTGCATCTGAAGCTCTTTATATAGTTTTGAAAGTAATTGAATAAAAGATAGTTTTATTGAGTTTCTCTCTACTAGTTCCAGATTTCTGAAAATTTAAATAGTACTGTATTATTTATTGTATTTACCACCCACTGAAGTAACACCTGCTGGTGGGCAGTTTGCTGAAGTAGATGAGGTAGGAGGATTATGAATTAAGAACAACTTAGGTACACCTTTAAAAATGAAATTCTGTGGGCAGGTGTGTATCTCATTGGGTGTACTTAGCTAGTAAGGCCCTCGGTTCAGTTTCTAGCACCAAAAACAAAGACACATAAAATTTCCTGATACAAATTTCAAGGTTCTTCCTTGTACATAAATACAACATTGTCGAGCTGGAAAGATGGCTCAGAGGTTAAGAGCCCTGACTGTTCTTCCAGAGGTTCTGAGTTCAATTCCCAGCAACCACATGGTGGCCCACAACCATCTATAATGAGATCTGGTATCCTCTTCTGGCGGGCAGGGATACATGCAGACAGAACACTGTATACATCATTAATAAAAAATCTTAAAAAAAAACATTGTATCAGAAGTAGGGAGTTTCAAGAAATAAAGATTCTAGGACAACTTGCTGTGCAAGCCTGGTGATGTAAGTTTCATTCCTGGAACCCACATTAAAAGGAGAGAACTGGCTCTCAAAATTGTCCTCTTACCCTGATAGTTGTCCACACACTAATGATAAAATAAAATTTTAAAAATCAAGATTCCTTCATTTTGTGTTTCAGGCGTACAACAGTTTGAAGGATGGACTCTTATATTTGTGGCTTTATAAATTATGTCTTTGGGTAACACTTTAAAATGCAGGTTTTTAGGAAATGTCTATGGGCTAGAGTGTAGCTCTGGAGTCAGTATTTGCTTAGCTTGTATAAAACTCTTGAGTTTGATTCCTAGAGCCAAGAAAGTGGGGAGAGAGGAAGAAAAGGAATGTATGAATGAAATGAAGGGAGGAAGGGATAATGGGGGAAGAGAAGAGGGAGGGACAGAATTACCTGTGAGTCAAACCTTTTCCTAAATCAGACCTTTCCACACAGCTTATAGTATTTTTTCTGTATAATTGAATGCCAAAGTAATGTGCTTTTTAAAGGTTCCTGTTCATTTAGATCCATCTCATTTCTGTTATTTCTAGTTCTGGGACTAGATTGAGTTGTAATAATAGGGCTAACATTTACACATACTTCAGTATTAATATTTTAGTCACCAAACTTCTTCCTATTCCTGTCTTCATTTAGGTGGTGATTGAAGATCTGATATCCTACTCTCAGAATATGCCCCATTTTAATTGTGCTTTCATCGCTCATTTAGTTTAATATATCTCCTTAATAACTGTATTTTGGTTCTTTTCAGGTAAGCAAAAATGTCAGATTTACTGCCCAGGAACTTTATGATTGTGTTTCTCAGACTGAGTATCGGTAAGCACATCTACATGTGATAATGAGATATCTATAACTCTGACTATGGAGAGCCAGCTCCTAGACCGCACCCCGAGAGAAAGCCACGGAGTCAGCATTTCTACCTAAGGGTTTTTAGAGAAGGGGGGAAGCACACTTTCCTGGTGATGTCGCTCTTTATTCTCCCATGTTAAATTCTGCCAGCTCTCTTTGTTCTTTACAGCTTATAAAGATTCACAAAGTCTTTTAGGTATTACATGTGAGGTCATATACTATTTCTTTTTTTAAAATATTTATTTATTTATTATGTATACAATATTCTGTCTGTGTGTATGTCTGCAGGCCAGAAGAGGGCCCCAGATCTCATTACAGATGGTTGTGAGCCACCATGTGGTTGCTGGGAATTGAACTCAGGACCTTTGGAAGAGCAGACAATGCTCTTAACCACTGAGCCATCTCTCCAGCACCCATATACTATTTCTTAAGTAAATGATAGAGTCGTTCCAACAGCTCACAGTACAATAAATCCAGATAAATTGTCACATAGCAAAGAAGAAGCATTTTACTCAGTCAACTCCCTAACTAATGGGTAACCCGCAGCTTCAAAAGGAGAAATCTTTTTGTTATCTATAGAGGTAGCCTTATAAAACTAAACTACTAAGGAGACTAAAAGAAATAAGGAAATTGCGTGCTATATCCTATACTTGTAAATGTATAAGCATTTTAAACTAACAATTTTGTGATTAGTGGTTGTGAAAGGCTGGACTTTGTCGGACTGGAGACTGCAAAGAGTAATGTGCTGTCCGAGTGTAGCACTGCTCCATGAACTACAGGGCAGAGGACGGGGTTACTCGCGTGGCACTCTCCAAGGCACAACGACATTAAAAGTGTTTTAAATATTAAAATGTATTTTTCTGTCCTGCATGTAACCCTTGACCATAAAAAAAGGGAGACTTGTAACTCTTTCCTAGGGCTTTGAAGTTAGTTTGTATTTTGTAGCCCTGGCCAGTTAGAGAATTTTTTCCCATGGTATCTGGACAAAGGCCAGTAAAACCAAGGTTGAGAAGTTGTGTAGAAAGTTAATCACCATCCTAGATTATCAGCTAGACCTGGCATCACAAGTTGCTTTGCATTATTTACCAAATCAGACAGCTGGCTATGTGTCCTTGTAAATAAGATTGTTTTTCTGTGAATAGTTTATCTTAAAACCCATTAGCAAGGCACCTGCTCTGATCTAAAGCTACTTTGAAGTTTTATGTCAGTTGATGGCTCTCTTTTTTTTTTTTTCTTTTCCTTTTGTTTTTCATGACAGGATTTCTTTGGTGCCTGTCCTGGAACTAGCTCTTGGAGACCAGGCTGGCCTGGAATTCACAGAGATCCATCTGCCTCTGCCTCTCAAGTGCTTAATAGGAACTTATAACCCTTGACTTGAGTAGCATCTTTTTGTATTTATCAAGACTCTGTATAGGCTAACAGTGTTAATATCAATTTGACAATACAGCTAAGGAGGAGCCACCTTTTTGATAATCTACAGATAAAATGTCCAGTAGATTGGGGTTGTATTCATGAGATACACATACATTAGATACAGGCTGTGGGGAATCCCTCATAGCCACTAGGGAAAGACTACAATTTAGCACTTATAAAATTATAGACAGAAGCAAAAGATATTTGGGAGTCTATACTTGTGGGCCTTGCAAAACGAGATTCGTCCATCAGAAAACTGGTGGGTTGATACCTTGAATATTAATTGTCATCTGCTGTAATAAATAATGTCTTCCAGCATATCTATAACAAACTTTTACCCTGCTTACTATCACTGTGCGAGGGTGAAGTCATTTTTTTATGGTGTATGTGTGTCTGTGTGTATATGTTAACATTGATGTGTAAGCTCATAGAGGCCAGCAGTGGAGGTCGGCTCTCTTCTTCAGTCACTCTCCACCTTATTTTTGAGATAGTGTCTGGCTACTGAGCTCCATAAATCTGCCTATCTCTGCCCCCGTAGCATGAGAATTGTAGGCAGAAGCTGCTGTGCCTGGCTTTTCATGTGGAAACTAGAAGTCTGAATTCAAGTCCTTATGTTTTCATGGCAAGCACGGTAATAAAGTTGTCTCCCAACTCCTCTTATTATTTTTTTTTAACTTTTATTGGTACAAAATATTTTATATATGTAAAAAGCCTAAACTGATAGTTTAAAGTGATTTTTCAGATGTTCAACCTCAAGATTCTTTCATGTATGCATCTTTTTTTATTTACTCTGAGGCAAGATCTTACTGTATTGCCCAGACTGGTTTTGAATTTTGAGGGCCAGCAGGTCCTCTTGTCTCAGCCTCCGTAGTAGCTAGGACTGTGGACATGTACCACCATCAATCTTTATAGATTATTGTATCCATATGGGCCATATCTATCTGTTCTCTGTGAACTTAGAACTTTAGAGTGTTAGGTAGGTGTTGTGCATACCTGTAATCTCAGCTGCTTAGAAGGCTGAGACATGAAGATCACATATTTAAGCCAGGTGTAGCAACTTAATAGGAGTATCAGAGGAAGAAAGTAGAAATAGTTTTCATTTTAACTTGGGGTCAGATAAATGGCTTTTATAGGCACCAAGGAAGAACCACCTTGCAGTTAGGGAGTATCCAAAAATGTAATGGGCTGCTTCTCATGTTTGTGAGGGCCCCATTACCAAGAGGTGAGTGCTCAAGGGATGTGACTCACTGGAGATGCTGGAGAATGGAATTCAGAGCCTGGTTATCTGTCCACCAGGTGAGTCCTGAGGAAAGGAACTTGGGAACTCCATCACCACACTAACTACACCCAACAGCCTTTTGCACTGACAACTTGCTACAGGAAATAACTGAGTGGTTGTTGCCAGAACACTGACTCACAGGAAGGGAAGGAGCTCAGCACCGCCAGGCTAAAGAGGAGAGGGAGCTCCTCCTAACTCTGGTAGGGAAGGGAAGGAAAAGGAAGGATACAGAAATAGATTTGGTTTCTGAAGGATACATTCTTTTGTTTTCAAATGTAGAGTAAATGACCAAGAATAGGAATATGTATGGACCTACCTTTTTTTTTTTTTTTTTAGAATTTTATTAAAAAAAAAAAAACAAGCCATTTTCATTTCTGCTGTTTCCAACCTTGTACAAGACTTTTTTTGAAAAACTTTTTTTTTTTGAGTTGTTGGGAAGAATTGGCAGCAAAAATTTTAAGTATAGGAAATAGACTAGAGTAACTCAAAGCCAGAATTTTTTAAAATAGTATTTTTTAATTGAGAATTTCATACAATGTATTTTGATCATATTCACACCTCCCTACCCACCCAACTTTATGTGTTTCTCTCTCCTCCCTCTTTCCTCATCAAACCCAGTATATGTTGGCCAACTGCTCTTTTGTGGGACCTGCCATGGAATGTGGTAATATACTGGCTTTGCCTTTCCCGACAACTATCAAATGCCAACGACTCCTCACGGAAGGATGAGACTATATGTGCCCATACCTCCCTCCCTGCATACTTTTTGTCTGGCTTGAGCTTGTGCAAGTCTTGTCTATGCTGTCACAATCTCTGTGAGTTCATATGTGCACCTGCTGTTATGTATAGAAAACACCATTTCTTTGACATCAGCTACTATCTCTGGCTCTTACAGTCTTCCCATCTTTTTCCTCAAAGATCCATTAGCCTTAAAGGGAAAGATGATATAAATGTCCTATTTAGGGTTCAGTGCTTCCTAAGACTGACTGTGTGTTGACCCTTATGGGTCATTAGGAGTCACTTTAATGCTGTGCCCATTCAGCAGACTTACTAGTAGTTGGTTTTCTCCAATGGCCTATTGGGCTATCAAGCCACAGGTTCTTGGTGTCATTAGCAGTGCTAGGTCCATCTTCTGAAACAGGCCTTAAATCCAGCCAGAATTCAATTGGTTACCCTGTAACATTCATGCCACTATTGTACCAGTAGGCATATCTTGCCAGGCAAGTCATTATTGTAGTCAGAGGGCTCATGGCTGAGTGAGATTGATGATTACTTTTCTCCTCTGGTAATGTGCCTAGCACCTTCCAGCCCTGTAAGAGCCAGCTAGTTGGATGAAGCTTCCAGGTCAGTACCTGATCTCTCCATGTTTATGACTCAATTATGTGGTGTTTCCAGCAATAGGATCTTACTGTCAAGTTCTGGAGGGTAACCAAGAACAGTACCAATAGTCGATTGTGTCTGGGGCTGTCTATTGGGTCCCATTGGCTAACAGCTGAAAAAGAAGCAACCCATTCCTGGTAGTGGGTTATCTGGTAGTGCGTGGTGTTGTAATCTCATTATTAGGATAATTCCATTTAAATTCCTTTTTTGCACATGCGAGCGCATGCGTGCCCGCGCGCACCTCACGCACTGCTCGCGTAATCTTAGGAAGCTTAGGAAGCTCACTGTAGTAAGTTTCCATACAGCTTTTTAGAAAGGTGTTTAGTATCAGTTAATCCTCTCCATATTCTCTCATCTGTCCATCCTTCCCATCCTCCACCCACAAATTGTTTTTAGTCAGTCTCTGAGACACCAGCCACACATCCTCAGGAAGTGGGGCAGTTCATATGTGGCATATTTACTTTTTGTTGTCTCTCCTTCCTCTCATGGAATCCTGAAGCCTGAGTTTTGACTCATTCTCTTTCCCTTAGTACCCTCTATCAAGAGATCCATCATGTGGGAAGAGAGGTAACTATGGTCCTTCCTACCACTATAGACATAGCTCTGAGCCATCCTAGAAGCCAAGGAAATAATAACTTTTTTTTTTTTTTTTTGTCTTTCAAGAATGTGTTTCTCTCTGTAACAGCCTGACTGTCATGGAGCTCAGCTGGGATTAAAGGCATGTACCACCACACCTGGCTATCATGACATTCTTAATGTGAAGAAGATAATTACCCTTTCTTGAATACCTAACATGCCTAGACATTGTACTAGATAACGGAGTTAATTGTACTAGATAACTGAGTAATCTTCCAGAACTTACAGAGACCACCTATTAGATAGAAATATACTAAACAAAATGCTTTAGTGCTCTAAAATTAGGGGGTCTCCTAATTTTGCCCCTATTAGTTTTTGGCAAGTCAACTGGATTCATCACAGATTTTCTTTCTTTCTTTCTTTCTTTCTTTCTTTCTTTCTTTCTTTCTTTCTTTTTTTTTTTTTTTTTTTTTTTTTTTTTTTTTTTTTTTTTTTTTTTTTTTTTTTTTTTTGTTTATCGAGACAGGGTTTCTCTGTGGCTTTGGAGCCTGTCCTGGAACTAGCTCTTGTAGACCAGGCTGGCCTCGAACTCACAAAGATCCACCTGCCTCTGCCTCCCGAGTGCTGGGATTAAAGGCATGCGCCACCACCGCCTGGCACAGATTTTCTAAAGAGATTTATTTTTTTAATATTTATTTATTTATTATGTATACAATATTCTGTCTCTGTGTATGCCTGCAGGCCAGAAGAGGGCACCAGATCTCATTACAGATGGTTGTGAGTCACCATGTGATTGCTAGTACTTGAGCTCGGGACCTCTGGAAGAGCAGCCAGTGCTCTTAACCACTAAGCCATCTCTTCAGCTCCCTCATCTCAAGTTTTTTAAAAAAGTAAATTAGAGCTGAAAAGATGGCTCAGCAGTTAAGAGTACCATTGCTCTGTTAGAGGACCAGAATTTTTGTTTCCAGAATTTAAGTTGGGTTGATTACAACTACTGTTAACTCCATCAGTGTCCTCCTCTGACCTTCAGGCTCCCACATGAATAAACATATACACATAATGTCGCAGGTTTTTTTCTTTTGGCCACCAAACAGCTTCCAAATGATGACATGAGACTAACTAACTATAAATACTTGATCATATCTTACGCTTTCCCCACTAGCTCTTATAACTTATAGCTCTTATAACCTGTTAATCTTCATCTGTGTTTTGTTTGGGGTTTTTTACCTTTCTTTATATCTTTCTCTGCTTCTTGTGTCTGGATGGCTGGCAGCTGCCTGGCTTCTGGCTCTGGATGTGTCCCTCTCTTTCTCCCTTGTTCTTTTCTTTTCTCTCCAGCCTAGATTGCTCCTCCTACTTATTCTCTCTGCCTGTCCATTCTACCTATCCTTCCTCTGCCTAGCTCTTGGTCATTCAGCTCATTAGACCAATCAGGTGCCTTAGGCAAGCAAGGTAAAACAGCAACACGTCTTTACATACACATTGTTAACAAACACAGCATAAACATATGTAACACACCTTCACATAAAGTAATATTCTGCAACTTAAACAAATGTAACAATCTTTGCCTAGTTAAACAAATATTCCATAACACATAAGTAAAAATAAATCTTTTTAAAAAAGTAATAATTTAAGAATTGTGATGTAAGCATGGAGTATATTAGGTATGGCTTCTTGCTTTCCCACAGTTTTTATTTTGAGATAGGATCTCACTATGTAGCCTTGGATGACCAGCCTCAAAGTGAAAAAGATCCACTGGTCTCTGCCTCTCAAGTGCTGGGATTAAAGATGTGTGTCACCACTCCCAGCATATCTCACTTTTGGTTTAGAGTATGAATTTTCAATTAATTGCTAGTTGGCTTACAGCAGTGGTTTTATTATTTGGGATGAGGGAATGCTTAGGTCAGAGGAAGTTTGCTAAAGTGGGTTCTCCCTTTACAGTTCACCTTTCTTTAACTCCAACTGAAGTAGATACAGTGTAGCCATCTATCCTGCAGTGCTACTTAGCCCCTGATGACATCTGAACATAAGCTAGAGGTCCTTCAGAGAGTTAGGTAGAAACTTAGGCTGTTCAACCCACAGTGTTCTATCTAAAAATTCAACTTTGCTTATTTACAGAGGTCTGCCCATGGGAACTCTTAGGAATTACAGCTTGAAATCTCAGTTGGGTATTTAAGAATCTGTGCTCTTTGCTAAGAAGAATATCTTCTCTCAAATTGTTGCATTATATTAAGAATATTGCCTGGTGGAACACTTGTCTCACATGCTTTAATCCTCAGAACTGTCAAATAAAGAGTTTTTAATATATCTAAGGGGAATGGGCATACGATGTTTTAAAGATTTCTTCACTTTCATGTTCAGTGTAGCGTCAGTTAACAGTAGACCAGATATGAAATCAATCTAAATGCCTACCAACTAATGAATAGATGAGGGAAAATGCTCTGTAGAACACTGTTTAGTCTTTGAAAAGAAGGAAATCCTGTTGTTGTAGACATATGGATGGACCTGGGCACTGTTATGTTGAGTGTCTTATGATAGCAGAAAAACATACTGTCTGAGCTTGCTTTTCTGCAGAGCCAAAATAGTGGAATCCAGAAACAGGCAGTAGAGTGGTGGTAACAGGACCTGGAGGTAGTGGTTGAAAGATTGGGTGGATGTTAATTAAAGGACACAAAACATCAGTTATGAGCTCAAGAGATGTTTGAGACATAATGTATGTTAAATACCTCAACCAAGCCAATTCTATAATTACATATATTTCAAACCATACCATATACAGTAAATATCTTCAATTCTTTTTTTTTTATTTTTTGAGATAGGAGTTCATTCTGTAGTCCATGCTGGTCTGGAACTCACTTAGCATGGGAGACTGGTCTTGAATTTGAGGATTTTCCTGCTCTAGCCTTTTAAGCCTCACACCCATCTATACAGATTAGTTATACAACTAATTTTTTTTAAAAGAATTGTGTTTGTGTGTCTGTGTGTGTGTACCATAGCACACGTATGAAGGTAGAGGACAATTTGGAGAATCACTTCTTTCCTTCTACTTGTGAGTCCAGGGGTAAAATGTAGGGGTGGGCTGGAGAGATGGCACAGGAGTTAAGAGGTCTCATTGCTTTTGGAAAAGATTAGAGTTCAGTTGCCAGCACTCAACTTGAGCACCCAACATCCACCTGTAACTTGACCCCCAGGGGATCTGACACCTCCTTCTAGCTTCTATTGGCACTACATTCATATGCATAAGCCCACACATAGACATACATGTGTACATACATTTATAAATAAATACTTGTTGAGAAAGGGCGTGTAGCCTTGACTAAACTGGAACTCATTACATAGAGTAAGTTGTCTAGAACTCACAGATACCTGCCTGCCTCTGCTTCTAGAGTCCTGGGATTTTTTACTATCCCCTGGTGATTTACTATTTATTTTTTCCCTTAGGGAAAAATTAACCATTGGATGCCGCCAACTGATTGAGATGGAATATACCATGCAGCAGTGCCATGCATCTGTCTGTATGGAAGCCAAAAACAGGATGGTATGAAGACACGTTCAACAACAGGACTTAAGTTCTTGGGAGGAATGACATCTATCATGAGTAACCCAGTAACTTTCAAATTGGTTGCTTTGTTGAACCAAATATAGGATAATTACAAAAAATCTTTCACAGATACAAAGAAAAAAGTTTTATTGACCATGTCATTGAATCCAATGTAGGGTAAACTGTAGACCCACCCAGCTCTTTTGGAGTTGACAATACTTCCTACCTCTAAAGAGAAGAGAACCATCTTCTTAGTGTTCCTGAGGCAGGAATCACTGTGACATGATGGCAGCCCACAGCCTTAGCATCTCTCCTAACTCTGAATATGACCAGACACTGCCAAGCCCTAAGATTGAAGATATGGCCATGCTACCACATTCCATGAATGGGCTGCTTTCATGAACAAACTGCCATTTCTATAAGACTGGTGGGAAAAACCACCACCATCTTCAGGGATATGAAGTAGAATTTTGATCTAGCACCTTCTCCTCTATAGCTGCTTTGGGGGTTGTGTCATTTTTCTTTGCATTTCCAATGAGGTTGCCCCCTGGATATGAAGCAGTATGGATTTGGGGCATTAGATGGCAGTGGATGCTCTTTGCCCCTACCTAAAACTCAAGTGTTTAATTGACTTATTATACATTAAGTTGGAAATCTTTGTTTACTGAAGTGTATTTTTTGTTAATAGATTAAGTCAAATTTGATATTCTATGTTTATTTTAAATAACAATAAATAACTTATTTTAGTAATATTTTGCTTTTCAGTTTACTTCCAAATACTTTCTGAAATGAGTATAAGGTGTGATTATAAAAGTGAGTCCAGTAAAAAAAAAAAAAAAGTTCTGGATATGTAGTAGTGGATCCTATTTTTTATGTTTGCAGGTGAGAAAAAATTCCATGTGTTAAAGTTTGTGGACAGTTGACTGTTCTAGCAGGGCCATGAGCCTCTCGATGGCTAGGAGAGTCAGCATGTCAGGTCTCCTTCCTTGGTTTTCAAGACTGATAGACTACATATCTCGGGTTGGCCTGATAGATCAGTTTGACCTTTAGTTTATGGTACTTTTCCTGCTAGCGTTATAGGCATGCACTACCACGTTGACTTTAGTAACATGCTTGCTGTGAAGCATGAGGACCTGAACTTAAGATTCCCAACTTCCATATAAAGAGCCAGGCAAACCAGCATCTGCCTATAATCCTCATGCTATGGAGGCAGAGCTCAATGGCCAGACACTATCTTGAAAGTAAGGTGGAGAGCCACTTCCTGAAAAATGTTCCCTTAGTGAACCTTCATCTCACTGACTCAGCTAGACTGTCCAGCAAGCCCCAGGGATTCTCCTGTCTGTTTCCCCTGCACTAACATTACAGGTATGCACTTTTACTGCTTTCTCACGTGAACGCAGGTATCACACTCTTTAATGGAATATATACAGTTTAAATCCCTTAGGCAAAATTTGAGGTGCTTTGACTCCAGAAGAATGTCTTTATGGGGCACATTCCAGGATCTGATAGGGATGCAATGATTTCAGTTTATTAAGTGGCTTGTTACCAGTGCATACCACAGAGCTTTCAAGTCTAAGTAGGCAATTTGTCAACATGGATACAACTGGTCATACTGAATTAAACATAGGATAGTGTAGTTCCATCTTACAGGGAGGGTTAGTCACTCTAGTGGGTTGATTAGCAAAAGCTCCTAAGAACAATGAAAATACAGGGAGACTAGCTTGTCTAGTCTCTGGATTGCAAGTGCTATGAGTGGCACTTCGTAGTGTATAGATTTTCTGAATACCCGATAAAGAAGGACTGTCATGATTCATGGTTGAAAACCACTCGAGAGGTGGGACAGGAGGTTGTCAAGTCAGAAATATGAACCCTATGACCTTGGCTCTGAGAGTTGACCAAGAGACTACATAAACATGAATTGACTGAGAAAACTGCTCCATTAAGATGACATTCAAAATATTGAGAAAGTAACATTTGGGTCTGTCTCCTGGTGTTCTCTGATACCATCGAAGACCTGCAATGTCAAAGTGAAACAGTATCTATGAAGTTTTGATCTGCAGCCTCAGTTGTCCAAGTCTTGTGCTAGTCCAGTGTTATATATTCCAATTCTTTAGTCAGTTTTCCTTGGCCCCAACTAGTGCGAGCTGGAGACCTACCAAACCAGAATGTCCTAAGGAAGGAAACATCCATTTGTATAGAATTAGGATGGAAAAATTGATAAAATGGGACCAAATACCTAAGCATGGAATTTTCAAAGATATTTATATTTTATGTGTATAACTATTTTGCCTGCATGTGTGTGTGCCAGTTATGTGTTTGGTGCCCATAGGAGTCAAAAGAGGGCAGTGTATACCCTGGAACTGTATGCACAGACATTTGTGAGCCAACATATGAGTAGTAGGTACTCTTAACCTCTGAGCCATTTCTCCAGTATAGATTTTTTTTTTTTTTAATTTGAGGTAGGGTTAGGTATTTGGTGAAGGCTGGTCATGCTGATTTGAAGACCAGAGTATGCTATCCAGCATTCAGGTGAGAAGGCCAGTAATGGTGCAAACCTGTAATTCCAGGACAGGGAAAGCAAATCCCTGAGGCTTTGCTGGACAGTCTAGCTGAGTCAGTGAGGACCTTGTCTCAGGGAGTGGCAGGAATACAGTTCATGTTGACCCCTGTTGTACACACACACACACATCCACAGAGGTCAGGCATGGTGGCTCACACCTATAGTCCAGGTATTCAGAAGGAAAGGGTAAGAAGATTACCACAAGTCTCAGACCAGCCTGGTCTACACAGTGATTTCCAGAGGCTAGCCACAGCTATATAACAAGAATGGTGGCTCACAACCACCTGTAACTTCAGTTCCAGGGCACTGAACCCCACTTTTGGCTTCTGGCTGGCATGCACCTACAACACAGGCATATATGCAGACAAAACATCCCCATGTATAAAGCTGAAACAAAACCACAAAAATAACCATAAAGCTGTGTATGGTGTATGGCATAGCCAATAAGACTACGCATTCTTCCACCTGGCTGGGATTATAGTAGGCTTGTGGCACCACACTGGGTTTGTAGGGTGTTAAGGATGGACTGCGGGTCCTCCTGCATGCTAAGTAGGCATTCTACTTAGCCTACACCTTAGCTCCACAATTCTGGTCTTAACATTGTTTTTTGAGTTTAATCTCTTTACAATCCCTGGAACTCTACTGTAAACTAATGGTTACAAGCTAAACTATCAGCTTAGTATAGGTGCCTCCAAGATGAAGATGACTAGTTCCCTAATGAATATCCCTAAAATATAGATTTGTCTTACCCTTCATTCTAAACCTACTTGGAACACTTTTGGGTTAAGCTAGAGAAAATAAATTCCCCTTGTAGAATTCTGTGAGCTTTACTGAATACATAATCATGTAATCACCAGTTCATTCATGTCATAAGTCACAGCGTTCCTAAATATTCTTGTGACCTTTTGTGGTTAACTCCTTTGGGTTTATGACAGATGTTTGCTATTCCTTTTTCCCCTTTTCCAGAATGCTACATAATTGGGGTCTTTTGTGTTATGTTTTTTACTTAAGTATGCATGTACTTCATATGGGAGTATTTTCATGTTTCTCCACCTTATTTAAAATGAAAGTCCTTTGACCTATAACTACCTGGGAGATGGCTACAGCATCCGGGATATTCCAACAGGTGAGCGGCTTTTAAAATATCTGTGGTCAGGCAGGCTCTGTTGTGTCTAAATAGAGTAAATTGGGCCAGTAAAACTTAAGTCATGGTGTTTACATTGAGTGTTCCATCAAAGCAAAAAGCCTGAATGACATCACAGTCCTGACTACCAACCTTATGAATTTTCTTGCTGAAAATGGTTGCCTAAGCAACACCCAGCAAGTAATTTCTGCTTTTCCCAATAACTTGAGCATCATGTAGAAGTACCTTGTACAGCCCTCAAGAGCTTTCCCAAGTCAAGGCCAAGCATTGAGACTGGAGTTAAGACTATTCTGCCAAAGATGGGCTAATGATTATATTAGGAGAAAATTATGTTGATATGTCTATAAAAGCCAAGATTCAGAAGTTCTGTCAGTTTATACTAGATGCTCTCAAAGGTTTGGTCTTCTGCCATCCTTGAAAGTTCTCACACTTCGAGCAATAGTCAAATGCTTCCTGAATAGAGGGCATTATGTTTATTGTCCTTTAAAAGACAATGCAAGGTTTTCATCCTTCTTACAGTGTCCCCCTAAAGATTTAAATGCCCCTGGAAGAGCTGACATGACATCATTGTATAGGGCCATGCTAATCTCTGTATGGCTCCAATCTTAGTATGTGTTGTCAAAGCATGGGCAGATTTTTATTGCTCAGTGCTTGCAGTCTATCAGTACTATCATTCTTTTTATCCCATTCACACCATTAACCAATTGGTAGGCTACTGTGGCTTTCAGTTTGGGGAGCTCTAATCCCATACAGGTTTGGGTGTGAACAAATCTAATTTTATTTTTATAAATAACTGCTAATGTAATTGCTTTGTCCTAGGTATTACTGAATTGCACTTTTCAAAGTGCCTACATTATCTTGTAGTTCCTCCTGCACCTTAGGAACTCTTTCTGCATGTTCTAACAACTTGGATATTTTAATACATTTGTATCATCAGTAAGATTAGCAATGGGTTTAGGGTTACAGGCACAATATTTGTCTGCCCTGTGTGAAGCCCCTAACAATTTCAACAACTGGCCAAAAGTCTATGTAGCCCTGGCTGGCCTGGAACTCACTATGTATGTCTCTCCAGTGCTGGGACTACAGATAAATTAAGTATTTTACTGGCCACTATGCAAATACTTGTCACTGTATCATTTTAACTTCTGATAAAACTTAACTGGTGGTAGTTCCTTTATATCCCACCCACACTGAACTTTGGTAACAGTGGATTTGTTTGGCTTCTGAGAAGACTAGATATTGGTTCTGATTTTCGTGACTCCACTTTATGCTTTGTTCCCCCCTTCTTGTTAATGTATATTACCACTCAGATCCTTCTCAGTTAATTTAACTCAGAGCCTTAAAATCCTTTTTGTTGAAGGAAGAAAAACTATATATATATATATACACACACACACATACACACAGAAAAATGTGGTATTGCCAATAGCATTTTTAAAATCATTCCAAACCACATAACAACACATAAACTTCTGGTTTTTATGCAGATGCCATTTTTTTTTCTGTCCCTAAAGAAAATACTGCTGAGCACTATCTGTGGTTGTTTTAGTATTGAGATATGTTATTTGTTTATTCTTTTAAAGCATGCTTTTAGGCAACAAATTACATCCTGTCACCAACAGTGAACTTAGGCAAACTTTCATGAAGCATTTCAAGACAAGACAGGATTTGGAGCAAGGCCTGGCCTTGAACTCAGAGATCCGCCTGCCTATGCCTCATTAAAGGCGTGTGCCATCACTGTATGGCTTGAAAACTGATTTTTTTTTAAGACCCTCAACTCAAACTTTATTTCATGGCTGAACAGAGTACAGAGATCTGTTTTAGGAATAGTCATTAGGCCACATCAGATCTGCCAACCTGCCAAACAAGTTTAATCCAAAATCAAACCAGGAAAAGAGCTAGGTGAACTGACTTTCCTGATGGTTATATACCAGAGAAGTGAGGTGATAAAGGACCAGCCAAACAGTTGAAGAAAATATACCGATACCCCAAGTCAGTGTTTTTATAAAACAAACCTCACACCATCCCTTACTTCAGATATGACAAGTATTTTCCACTGATACTATAAACTCATCCTTAACTGGGGGGATGAGACACCCACATTGTAAGTAATGAATTGAGTAACAAACAACATTTGGACATTAACCCCACAGTGCAAGAAATTACTGCAAAGTACCTTTAATGTGTTTGCATCTACAGCAAGCATTAGGATTTGCTCATTTGGGCACCATAAGTTAGGTGTGTAGTACTACACATCAGATACCAAGTCATCCCAACCAGTATTAATCCAAGTGAATAGAAAACTGAACAAAAGTAGTTCTGAAAAAGGGTGCATTCACAAACCCAATAGTTTAATATTTTTCAATCAAATGCTTCCACTTACAATTGCTTTGTTAGTGATAAATAATAAAGACAGGTTAAACGTCCTAATCTGAGTCAGTCAAGTAATTCGTCAAACCCACGTTTGAATTATTACCATGTTACTGTTCAGCAACTCCATCCAAATAAACATTGATACTGCATTCTCAAATAGAAAAGAAAAAGTGTAGCTGCGGCAAATGCTTACATTTGCATTCTGAGCATTTATAAGAAATACCCCGCTTTGTATCCTTCCCACTGCCACTCTGCTTGGATCTGTCACATTTTACTTCAACAGATAAAACACTCTGCTGAGAATATAAAAAGTTATAAAAATGTAATCATAAAAGACTAAATATTGGTAGGCATGTCAACTTTCTTTTAATAAAAACAAAAATAGTCATTGTTATCTATTTAAATAAGCATTTGGTTATAGAGTGTTCCAGTTATTGAAAAAGGGCCCTTAAAAAAATCCAACTGCCTACTTTAAACCCTACCCTCTTGCCCCTGAAGACAGACTGGAGGAGGGAAGAGTCATTTAATGTGCAAATAGGCAAAACAAATGTGGAGGAGCAGGGACTTGAAATGATGTTCCCAATCAATTTGTGGCTTATTCTTTTACAGTATCAACCTTCAAGAAGTAAAATAACCAAAGACACCTTAAGAATACACAAACAGACCTTCATCTTTGCATTCCTTTCCAAACACAAAAGTATGTACAGCATGTTTAATAATATGCAATATGCAAAAGCTTTGTGTTGCTGTTAGCAACATCTACCCCACCCACCCTCCTTATTCACAAGTGTACCTCTACTAAACACAATTACATCACTAAGCCTGTTAGTTTGGGTTCTTAAAATTTGTTAAAACTGGAAAATTTTTGTGTAAGGGCTCCACTCATTTGACTCAAGGTTATAGACTTCCACCGTATTCAGGAATTCATTGCCATCAAATCCTCCTACTGCATAAATGGTGCTCCCTACAGTTGTGATCCCAGCATTGCTTCTTGGTGAAGTCATATTTCCCATCATCTTCCATTCATTTTTAGTTGGATCATACATCTCCACACAACTGATGGCATGAGAACCATCAAAGCCACCACCTACAAACAGTTTCCCTTAAAAAGAAACAAGACAGTCAGTCTAAAGAGGCTCAGAAAAACAAACAAAACAAAAATCCAAAACCTAAAACACTCACAGTAGGTTTTATGTAGAAATGCCTGTCCATTCTGTTAATAATAATAAAAAAGTTTTAATTAAATACCTATGTGGGTATTTAACTTATTTGACTTGTAATGTCATCATTTAAGAAGCCAAGACTGAGGACTACCAGTTTGAGGTCAGCTTGGACTACATAGTGAGATTTCTGCCTTACAAAAAGAAAGAAAAGGTCTCTGTAATTGTGGCAAGGATACTGGAAACCATAGGTATAAGATGGAGCTAAATGAGCAATAATCCATTCCTACAGTCACTTAGGCAACTACAGGAAGGAAAGGGCAGAAACGGAACCATCTTAAGTACATCTCCCACATTCTCTTAACTATTGTGATTATTTCACAGATGAAGAATTAAGAGGCATAAAGAAGGTAGAAAACTTGCCTAAAGATATGAATGACAAACTAGCACAGTTCTGTGTATTTAAAGTTGTTACAGAGGGGCTGTGTGTATGTGTGTGTGTGAATGTTAGAGCATGTCCAGCAAAAGTGAGGCTCTGGTTCAAATTAGCACTGCAAAAAGTTACAGAAAACAGACCAGATGACTGAACTTAGAGCTTCCATTTGCATACAATTTTTGGTATGAAAATGTCACTTTCAGAAACACTTATGACTACTCTGAATATCTATGCAAAGTAGAGTGTCAAAAATTAAACTGTAACAAAAACTCAGTAATAAACTCCATCGGGAAACACTTCACTCATTCTCACATTCATTATTTTCTCTTCTATCACTTAGCTTGCATGAATGCGGCTGTAACTACACTGACAGGGTGCACAAAAGGCTGAGGGTTCAGAGTCAGGAGCTGCTAACTACTATATCAGCATACTTAATGCATGCTGGCTGAGCCACAATCCTGGTAAGATTCAGCTTTGTTCCAAATGATGTTAACTAATGATATAAAAAGGCAGTAAAACAATCAAGACTCAGTGAAAGGACACTGCCTACAAAACAAAACTTACTGTTGGAGAGATCTATTATGCATTGGAATAAAATTCTTAAAATTATTATCCTTAAAAAAAGAAAAGTTGACCTAATATACATGGGAAAGTATAAAAAGATCTCCTGAGTAAATTGGGAGCATAGGGACAGTGGGGGAGGGTTGAAGAGGTGAGGGGAGAGGCAGGGAGGGGAGCAGAGAAAAATGTAGAGCTCAATAAATATCAGAGAAAAGTCAACTCAAAATCCAAGGCTGAATTATGGATACAGCTCACAGAGGGAAATTTGGAAGTTGGTTAAGAACACCCACCAAGAAATGGATGTTTCCCTTCTGTGTCAAAAGAGACAGAGTGCATGTGAATTTTAAAAAATCATGACTCTGTATGTGACATGGGTTCAAGTATGCACATGCTACAGAGCACATGTGGAGGACAGAGGACAACTATGTGGAGTGAGTTCTTGCCTTCCATTTTAACATGGGTTCCAGGGAATCCAACTCCATTGAATCCAGGGCATTCAACCTGCTAAGCCATTTCACCAGTCCCTGTGATCTGTATATAAGTGTACAAGTGACCCTTCTTGGAATTTGGGAAATAACGCTTATCAATCACTTCATACTATTTACTTCTTCAAGTCTGGATACTCACCATCAAGAACTGCAACTCCAGCTCCTCGCCTAGCCACATTCATGGGTGCAATTAAAGTCCAGGTGTTATTTTCAGGATTGTATCGTTCTACTGTATTCAGACAATTCCAAGACTCTGCACCTCCAATTATATACAAATAACCACCAAGCTCACAAACTGCAGACTGGTGTCTACCTAAAAAAGAAAAAAAGTCTATAATTTAAAGTCTTTAGTAAGAACTATAAGTTCAAGGCTAGCCAGTTTGGTCTACACAGAAAATTCCAAGCTAGCCAGAAATACATAGTAAAACCCTATCCCTCAAAACAAAACAGATCAACTTACGAATATTAAGAGGAGCACAGCTTGTCCACGACTTTGTTACAGGATCAAATACATCACAATTTTTCAGGCCTTTTTGACCATATGGATCGGAGCCCCCAACAATGTACAATTTCCCATCCAGAGCACATACTCCTAGGACAGTGAAAGACATGTTAATAATTTAATCACCAGGACTAAAACACTGGCTGTCTCAGAAGAGAAGTATTATTACCTGCATTACAACGGTTAGTTCTCAACTCTGGAACAGGGGTCCAGTCATCAATGCTTGGATCATACATTTCTCCACAACTCAGGTCATCTGAGTGTCCATTTGATCCACCCACCACATAGAGCTGTCCCTGTGTCAAAAATAATGTGAGAATTTCCCCTGGGAAGTTCTAAGGAAAAAAAAAAAGCTAAAAGGGTTGTTTTTACAGCACACTGTGCTTACCATTAGCACAGCCATTTGAAAGCGGGCTCTTGGTGTTCTCATGGGAGCAAGGAAGGACCAATGATCTGTATGTGGATCATAGCATTCAACTGTTCGAAGGCATTCCTCTCTGTTGTAACCACCTGATAAAAGAGTCATAAAAACCTTCTTAAAATGTGTCTCCCAGGCTGGACAGTTATGATCCTCTTATTTTGTATCCCAAGTGCTAAGATTAAAAAACTATGTGCCACTAGGCCCCACCAGGATGTCTTTAAGCAATGTGCCCAATGAGGAAGGTATTTAACATTCCTAACAGTCAAGGAATAACATTGCTTAGTCTGGCTTGAAAATCAGGACTCTGCGTTTAACATATGGGTGTACTACAGCACTTAAGTCTAGCAAGCACTGAGGCCTGGGTTCAAGCCCTAGCATACCACCCCCCAATTAATTTAAAACAGACACGGATCTCCTCTAACCAAAGTTAGGCATATTCAATAGCAGTGTTATTTCTGTTTTGAATCCTCTAGAACTCATGCCTCAAGTCAATATAAATGCTCATCTTCAGGCCTGTCTGCCACACTCATCCTTCTGATCTTACCTGCAGCTATGAGTTTGCCATTCATCTCTGCTGTCCCTAGCCCAGACCGCGCATATTGCATGGGAGACATGGGCTTTTCTAGGAGCTCATCTGGCTGCATCTCAAAGCTTAAACTCTTGCTCAGTTTTGGAGTACTTGTTGGTGAGCTCTGTGGACTGTTTCGCCCATGAAGGAAAATGACACAGAATGTACCATCCAGCACAGCCAGGCACAAGTAAGTGTTATCTGTGAACACAAAAGCTCCGTGTTTACCATGAACTATTAATTCTTAGGGTGATTAGAGGATTCTGAATTGTATTCCAGTCTCCAGATCAGAACATTCTGCTATGGTTTACCAAATGTCATTACTCTGAGTTTGTCCTTAGTCAATCTCAAAGTAAACTGACAACTATCCTTACAAATACATAAACTGAAGACAAACTTACTTGAAGTCTTTTCTGAAGCAACGATTTTCCACTCATGCTTAGGACTTTGCACTGAAGCATTTGGAGAAGAGAGACATCCAGTGGAACTGCCACTTATCTGCTTATGGCCATTCTCACGGGGTGGCTTTTTCTGCAAAATCAAAAGGCAGCTACAGAAACCTAGCCAGTGAGCATTCCTGCTGTACCTTTGTTCCTGAGCTATTGTGCAACACTGCCGATATATTGGGCGCCTTCCACCTACACAACAAACAGAACACTAAACTGAACACAAACCAACTTTCCAGCTGACAGATCCCTGCCACACTAATACCACCACTTAAAATGAAACAGCTATATCTAAACAACTGCTGCTGGAAAAAAGAGCAATTTAAATAATTCAAAAAACATGTTACGGGCCAACTACCAAGATGATATCTCAATGTGGGAACAGGAAAGAGGAAAAAAAAATATATATATATATATATATCTGCTCAATGCACAAAACTCTCAACCTAACCAAACTGTAATAGAAGTATCCTTTATACAACGTCAACCAAGAGTGAGCACACACAGATTCTGCCAACCTCTCTGAAAGCATTTTACAAGAAAGAGTGTCAATTGTTTGAAGCAGGTAAGTGTACATTTTAGGGCTGCCTATTACTAAACACATAAGAGAAATCAGAAGTGAAGTAATGCTAAACGAACCATTCACAAAAGTAAAATATAGGAATGGTAACCAATGATTCTTAAGAGAATTTGCATGCTTGTGTATGAGCTTCTTTTGTAGATTGCTTTCAACTACCTTAGCCCCTGCCCACTTCCAAGATGAAGAATCATATAGAATCATGAGTGCTGGGTATGTTGGTGGTGCACACCTATAATCCCAGCCTGAACTACACAGTGATACTGAACCTTAAAATGTCTACCATGAAAAGAACTGGCACCACACTTCAGTACCTGGTAAACTCTGTTCACCCACTTATCCTGGGGACAGATGGCACAAACATGTACAGTTTCTAATGGAAACTTACATTGCTGGCCAAAACAAAAAGCAACAGAGAAAGAGTTTAAAAAAAAAAAAAAGACAAACTTGTGACTTTTAAAGATTACAAGATACAATAAAATCTCTACCTCAATATGAGAAAGTATCACAAAATAATAGACGATGCTTATACTAGAGGCTTTACAAGCAGTAAACCCACTCTAACATACGCTATAACAGAGACAACATGAATGCAAATGGCACCATACCATTAAAGACTATTGGCATTACTTAACAAATAATGCCTGATACACAAGTCCTCAAAACCTTACACAAACAGAATTCATCCCTATCTTATTATCAAATCTTCTGGGAAATATTTTTTTTTGGCTTCCACACTGTTTTCTTCCTTAGGTAGCTCTTCCAGCGTAAGTAGATTCTAATTACATTCTTATTTTCCAGGCTTCTTCTTATCCTGCTTTTCCTATTTCTGAAACCTATGGTATAACCTCTCATCTTTTCTGCTCCACAATCTCTATTTAGGACTTTTTAACAAAACAGAAAGGTCAGAATCCTATACATCCCATAATCTTCTGACTTTCCTAAACCACTTTTAAGACTCACCCTCAACCTTTGGATATCTATGTGTAGGTTCCCCAGTGTCTTTAGATTATTTAAGTCCCTCATCATTCTTGAAAACTTAAACCTGCAATAGTCTCCAAACTGCTCTTACAAGTTTTAATCTACCCTCTGTGTCTGATCATTAAAAAACAACAAAGCCTAAGCCAACAGTTTTGGAAAGTTAAAAAATGCAAATCTCTTGGGATCATATAGTCCAGAGACATATATCTAACAATTAGCCATTTGCTATGGTTAATAAATCTCAATTAGAAATAGAACTGACCACATCTCTCTAAACTTTCAAAATTAATTTTTTAATATATGTATTTTACTACTCAGTATTCTTTCTAAATTCTTGCTGTGCATATAGCTTAGCTCAATAGTGGAACATTTGTTTGGCATATGCAAATATCTATTCCCAGCTCCACACAAAATATTTTTTTTTTTCAAGACAGGGTTTCCTTGTAGTTTTAGAGCCTGTCCTGGAACTAGCTCTTGTAGACCAGGCTGGCCTCGAAGTCATAAAGATCCACCTGCCTCTGCCTCCCAAGGGCTGGGATTAAAGATGTGCGCCACCACAAGTAAAAATAACAAAAAACAAAAATAACTCTTCTTGCCACCTATAGGAAAAAGCACCAGTTGTACATGCTTACTTTCCAGTCTAGACGGCCACCCCATGAGCAGCACCCTTGTGCAGATAAGCCTTTATCGCTTATCTAAGACCAAACCTCTAAATCCTAAGCCTGCTCTACATGTTGCCCTCCCCCTCAGGTCCACCACAGGCCCCCATTCAGGCCTTCGCATGGTAGACGTCTTTTCTCAGACTGTGTTTTCCCACCTCGGTAAGGAGCTGGAGCAGAAGCTACATATGCTGTGTCCTCATGCCAGGCAAAATAACCTGCCACTGACAGACATTCATTCTTCTGCCATTAGAGAATCTACTTTTATAAGTGTTCACAGTTAGCAGAGAAAACCCCAGATGCTCCAAGTACAAAAACACAAACAGGGCTTTTGGATAACTCAAGTCCCCAGATTCTTTAGAAATACCTACTGCTACCACAGGATACCACAGACAGCTACCATCTACTAACACAAGCACACAAGTCAGTACATTAGCACTGACCCAACTTATAAAGAAAACACTCTGTGATTCAGGTTTACTCTCCAGCATATCCCTTCACAATGGTGAGCTAAAGCCAAATAAAAGGAATGCATATAGCATGACTGCTTTATAAAAATTCCAAACAGACAAAATATGTTTGTGTCCCAAGTTAGGACACTGTCTTTCTTTGGACAGTGTAGGGTGGTTGATTGAAAGGGGTAAGAGGAAAGATCTGTCGGGACACTAGAATTCTATTCTTCATAAGAGCACAGTTTACTGACTGGCTCACTGTGACATTCACAATTTGTGGGGCTGCTGGGGTGTTCCTCAGTGTTGGGAGGCACGAAGTATATGCAGGGTACTGGATTTCATCTCCAACACACAAAAACAATAAAAGGCGTTACTTTTCTTTATACTGTTAGTGTCCATAAGTTAAAATTGTTCATACACCTCAGATGTTTGTTCTCTATTGTTAAAAAGGAATTTGAATTAAATATGTATTTAATAAAAGGTTACAAAAGTAACTCAATCAGCACAATGGAACTATACTGTTTTAATACATTTTGCCCAAGAAATATCCAGATCACATTGTAACACTTGGTCAACATTGTATAAACTTAACATTATAAATCATGTTACCATTTCTATTTCATGAGTTTAGTAATTAAAGAAATAGTCAAAATTTCTTTCACAGCCATTGACAATCTAAGACTACTTTATCTTTTTAAAACTGGTCCTATTAGTCATGCGTATTACAAACAACTTTTAAAAAAAAAATCTAACCAAAATAACAAAAACCTAATATAATGCCTCATTTTTACTGTTCTTATTACTAGTCGTGAACTGTATTTTGAGAGAAAAGGTGTAAATGGGTTTATCTAATTTGCTGAGTTAGCGTCTACTGACTGGTGTGTCAAAAATGCTGAAAGCTGTAAAATATGCTTGTTTTCTCCCCCCAAAAGTGTCTCTGTCCAGTTATAACAATTCGTCCACTTTCCTTTATTAAAGGAAAATTTAAGAATGCTATAAAATTTTCCAGTTTAATTTTAACCTGAGGTTACCTCAGACTGTGCAATGTGTACCTGCACAAACTGAATGTGGTCATCATCACTGCCAAACACCTCAGCCTGTCCATCTAGTGGGTTCCCATCAAGCAGCTTGTGATCAGCTGAGTAGTACAAGGTTTGAACCTGCAAAACAGCAACAGAACACCCATGTGGCTACTGTCACCATGGCTACTCGCTAGTATGCAGATTACAATCGCCTCAAGGTAACCTCCAGTGTGCTTCTTGACATCTTACTCTGGCAGGATCCCGAAGTAAAGAAAAACACATATCATGGTGGTAAAAATGTAAAAAGTAAAACAAAAACAAAAAACAAAACAAAACAAAAAAATCAAAGGCAAATACAAAATCTTCTAATACTGGCTGGAGAGTCCAGTCCTTGGCTTGATTGGCTTGAAAGAAATCTTCATTGTTTTCATAGCTTCTATTATATGACATTAAGAAAAAAAGGCATAGTACAACACATATTCTTAAATATACATATTTACAATAAAACATTAAATAGTTTACACCTCTGAAGATAAATGGCATGGTTTGAATAAATGTACTTCTCTCCTGTAGGTAATGTCAAGAAAAACACATAAAGAAACAAATGCAAGTTCCAATCAATCTTCCTCCACAGATGCAAATACATGACCAATGCATCTGATTCCCACGTGGGAAGCCACAGAATTGAAAGAGCACCTGCTAGCCTTTGTAGCGTGCAGTCATGGTAGTGACTGAGGCCTAACAGAGTAGATACACTTTACTGAGCATGGCGTTCTTCTGTGGAATGATACACTAGAAGTTACTCCACTACTCCAACCGTCACATGGACTAGTCCCAACCTTTCCATCAAATTTTATGTATTTTAAAAAAATAGCCCCAAGTTAATTGACTGTATGTATGAACAACACCATTGAAAACTACAAAGCTTTAGAGTAAGAACCCTGTAAAGGAGTAAACACCATTAAATCATCATCGTCCTCTGCCCACAGCGGACTTTTCTTAGGAGAAATAGGGCAGGACTGCTGCTTCTTTACGTGTCAATACACTCGAGGTTTCTTCTCGGCTCTTCAGTCTTGGGGATCCTAGTTTTGTTAATAAACCTATGGGGAGATAAACCAACGGGGAGGAACAACCATTAGAAGCTTTACCTACTTGTCATACTTAAAGCAAAAACCTGTGAAGAAAAATCAAGAATCTACAGAAAATGTCAGTACCACCTCCCATTTCTAAAGCAAGTTACATGCTACTTTAAAGAAAGTTAACAGCACATAATAAGCAAAGAAAAGGAAAAAAAAAAGAAAAGCAGAAAACCAAACTGAACGGTTCATTCAGCTCACCTGGACACCCCCCCTGTTTCTCAGCTTAGGGGTACCTATAGCAAAATTTAAATTCTTTAGGGTCATGGTTATAAAATAAAAGTGAAAGGGAATCCTTCATGTTACAGCAAAAATAATTTGTAAGAACTGTTGGATCCCATTTACTTTAAAACTAACCTCTTCCATGAGCTCTTCCAGGCTGTCTCCATTCTCCCAGATGCTACGCTGCACCCAGTTGATTACCTTTGTATACAATTTGCCATTGCTGGGCAAGCAGACATTATCTTCAAGCATTACCTCCAACTAGAATTATAAATAAAACAAAAACTGGTGACATTCGCATCAGCTTTGAAATTCTAGTTCTGAGCCTCAGGCTCAGTTTCATAATAAAAGTTGTATTCCTAGGGCAGTAGAGCGGGTTCAGGAGTCCCATCACTAGCTTAAGAGCTACCAACAGCTGATGGTTTCTGGGGATGGAGGTTCCTTTAAGGCTGTGGGATGACCCCACAATCAGCACTAATAGCACAAACAGGGCCAAAAAAAATATTTGAGAGGATATGAAATTAAGTGTGGATCTGGGAGTGAATATGTTAAAACATATTGTATGCTTTTTTTTTAAATTCTCAAAAATATTGTATTAAAAAAAGCTGCATACTATAAATTTTCTCTAATTTGCAGGAAAATCAGTAAGCCTACATAAAGGAAGTAAACAAACTGTAAAGCAGAAACTCATTACACTAAGAGTAACTACTACCATGTTATCAGCATTATTGTAACTCTTATTATTCACTTGACAAAGACTGTGTCTGCAGCTATAGCATATCAATCTACCTGTATGATGTATCTGGCCTGCTCCTTACCTTTAGTCTCGGAAGCTTAAGAAATTCCTCCTCTTCTGAAATTTGTAACAAATGCTCCTGAATGTAAGCATCAACCTTATTCAACAAACGGGAATCTCCCATACAACTTGCAAAATTTCGGTAAGAGATGCAGCTAGTAACATCCATTCTAGATAGTAAATAATCTCCACAGACCTTGGGAAAGAAATACAGATGTGCATAGTTTATTAAATATTTAATGTCAATATGTAAACACCATAGGAAATACAAAGATGAGTCAGAAATCTAAACAATGGGATAGCATTGAACTTAACCGCAGGACAGCACATGTACAAATGATATCAGCTGAGTATGGTGGTGTACAGATGCCTAGAATCTGGTACACTTGCAAGGCTGAGACAGGAGACATCTAAATTTAAACCCAGCCTGGCTTGTAGTAGTACCAAGATGTCTGAAAATCAAACAACAAAAAGCCAATGAGAAACATTAAAGATGCCACATTAGAATGTAACTTGTGTAACAGCAGATGTGATAAATGCAGAGCAGATTCTGGATGTTTTCAACAGTAGCAACCACATAAGGCTCTCTGGAAGGCTAGATGTACGTGGGTACTACAGTAGAGATGCTGACTGTACAGCGGACATGGAATGTAAAAAGGAAGAGAATCAGGAAATAATTTTGGAAAAAGAACATTTGTATTAGGGAGAAGCTGCAATGTGAAACTACATGTAAATCATGGGACTTTGGTTAAGATTTATTCTAAGAGCCGGGTGGTGGCGGTGCACACTTTTAATCCCAGCACTCGGGAGGCAGAGGCCAGAGGTGGATTTCTGTGAGTTCGAGGCCAGCCTGGTCTACAAGAGGTAGTTCCAGGACAGGTTCCAAAGCTACAGAGAAACCCTGTCTCGAAAAACTAAAAAATAAATAAATAATTCTACGGGTATATGTGTGTGCATTTATGAAGCGTGATGCATGCATGGAGATCAGAAGACAACTGTGTGGAATGGATTCGCTGCTTCTACTTTTTGCATGGGTTAGAAATCAGGTCACCAATGCTTGACAAACAAGTTACCTTTACCTCCTGAGCCATCGTGCTGGCCTAATCACAGCATTCTTTTTTTAAAAAAAGATTTAATTTGTTTTCATTTTATGTGTATGGATGTTTTACCTGCATGTATGTTTGCTTGTTAGAAGAGGGCATTATAAAACCTCTGGAACCAGACTTACAGATGGTTAAGAGCCATCTTGTGGGTGCTTAAACCAATTGAACATGAATCCTCTGCAAAAGCAACACGTGCTTTAGACTTGTGGGCCATTTTGTCTGTCACACTGTAGCTCTTGTCAGTGTGACTACAAAGCATAGATAATATATTGACTCTACATAGCTATTCTTCATAAAACTTTTAGGGGGAAAAAAAACCCCTGGCCCTTTAAGAAAATATTTGGTTTACTGGCCCTTATTCAATGTTGCCTTCTCTGCTTAAAATTGCAGCGATTAGGGGTGCTAGAGAAATGGCTCAGTGGGTAAGAGTACTTGCTGCTTTTACAAGAGCTCAGTGCTTTGTTTCTAGCACCCACATAAGGCAGGTAACACACAGTCATTGGTAGCTCTAGCTCCTGGGGACTCAATGTCTTCTGGTCTCTGCAGGCACCTTCTCACATGTTTGTAGAACATACCCATACATATTAACTCATGCCATCATGAGTTACAGATTTCATAACAGATTTCACATTGCTATAGGGTGGACATAAAATCGTGAAACTGATCTCAGACTATACTCAAGCCAGAAAGGTTCACGTTAAGGCCAAGCTATAGTTCTGTGTACCTATGAGTACAAGTAATGCTATTTTACATACAGTCAAAAATGAATATATATATACATTGTAGAAGAGATATAGCATTTTGTCTAATTTCATCATCACAAAAAAAAAAAGTAGTTTAAACACAAAAAATTGAGTGGAAAATTCACTGAGAAAGACTCTGGCATTGCCATTATGCCAGAGAAAACTGCAGTCAAGAGGCAGGTGATCACTTCTACATTATGAAATCCTAAGCATCAAAACAACATACTACTCAGTTGAGAAGGGACAGAATTTCCAAATTCTTAGTAAAAATTTTTTCACAGCCCAATAAAATATTTTCAGACAATTTCTACATTCTAACCCCACAAAACACCCTTCTAGTCTACTACGGCCACAACTTCTAGTATCCTACCTGCTTTACTCGGTCCATCTTCAACTTCTTTGCTGCAGAATAAACATCTTTTACTAACTCCTTATCAGCTTTCAACCTTTAAAAACAAAAAAAGTCTTTAAACAAAAGTTGTAATACCAAGGCTTTAAAATTCAGTAACTTGCTATTCTCTGATTTTTCTGGTCCATTTGAAGGTACTCACTGAGCAGTGTATGCATAATTCAGCAAGACTTCAACAGCTTCTGGATTGAGGTCATCCAACTTCACGTGAGAAACTCCATGAGGGTCACTGTCACTATTAAAGATTTCAAACAAATACGGGCTGCAGCAAGCCAGGACAGCCCTGTGTGCTAACATCTCATGGCCACAGACCTGAAATAATGAAAACTAAAATGAGAAGTCTTGCAGACATATACTCCTCTAGCTAATTAACAAACTAGCTTCCCTTGTCTCCTATTTCTAGTTAAAACAGTCTTTAAAAAAAAAAAAACTCATCTCACAGCTGGAAAAATGTCTCAACAGTTAACAGCACACTGACTGCTCTTCCTGAGGACCAGCACCCACACGATGGCTCACAACCACCTGTAATTCCAGTTCCTGGGAATCCTACATCCTCTTCTCACCTCCTCGGCCACTGTACATATGTGGTACAAAGACATACATACACACAGGCAAAACACCCATACATATAAAAGAAAAAGTAAAATATCAAAAATAACCTACTCATCTCATTAAATGCCTGCTTGAAGGGGAATGTCCAACTTACGGCTTTTTTGAAGTTCACCTTTTTAGTAACTTAAGATAAATTGAGTTTAAATACCTGAAGTCGAACATCACAGAACTGCCCACTTTTCCTTAGGGCATTTAATTTGGCAACAGAAGATTCAATAAAATTTTCATCTTCAAACATCAAATATCCATTGGGAATCATTTTTCCTTATAAATTTGGCTAAACAGAAAAAAGAAAGCTAATTATTTTACATGTAAATAGTTTTTTAAAAAATTTTATTTTCTGTCAGGGAGGCAAAGAAGCAGATAGATACTGGAATTTGAGATCAGTCTGGTCTGTACAAGGAGTTCAAGACCAGCCAGGTTACACAGTGAGACCCTGTTTCAAAGAATAATGTGTGTGTGTGTGTGTGTGTGTGTGTGTGTGTGTGTGTGTGTGTGTGTGTGTTTTCAAATATAAAACATTATCTTTGCCGGGCGGTGGTGGCACATGCCTTTAATCCCAGCACTTGGGAGGCAGAGGCAGGCGGATCTCTGTGAGTTCGAGACCAGCCTGGTCTACAAGAGCTAGTTCCAGGACAGGCTCCAAAGCCACAGAGAAACCCTGTCTCGAAAAACCAAAAAAAAAAATAAAAAATAAAAAAAAATAAAACATTATCTTTATACCCAAACTCTCTTACCAACACACCAAAAATTTCACCACAGAAAAACCTAGCTGAAACAACACTGGTTCAGGGTGCTCATGCTTTGCCCTGACTCTGACCCGAGGGCTTGGAAGTGCTCACACAGCAGTGAACATCAACAGTCATGCCTGACACACATCCCTTCTAAAGGAGGAGAATGAAATGTCCTGCCAAAACCTATAGAACGAGTGACTTAAGAGAGCACATAGACACTCCTGGACTTGGCTGCTGTCCTTCCTTTACTCTCAGATAAAAAGAAATCAATGTTCATTTTTTGATACATCTCATATAGTCCAGTCTGGCTTAAATTCAGAATGCACTTGGGACTGGCCCTCAATCCCCCTTCCTTTACCAGAGGATGGGACTGTGTACTCCTACTCCTGGCAAAACCAACATTCTTTGTAAAGACATCATTTCCCAGATATAACCCTGGAAACAGAACCTAGGGCCTCAAATATGCTAAGCAGGCAATTCCACTGAGCTACACCTCTACGCTAATGTTCTCAAAAATGGTTTTTGACCTAGCTTATAAAACTATTGACTACATAAAACACCACAAAAAGTAGTAGCATGCTTTGAGGCTTCAGTTTAAGGCAACTTAAAGTCAAAACAGTTTACAGAAAGGAAAACTAATGGAGGAAAGAGAAAAGAATAATATTATATTTTATTTTCAAAAAATGATAAAAATGCTTTTCAGGTGCCTACAAGATGTTTAAAAAGGTAAAGGTGCTTAGAACCAAGCCTGATGACTTGAGTTCAACCCCCAGGACCCACTTGGAAAAAGGAAACTGACTCCCTTAACTTTGTCTTCTGACCTCAACACTCCACCCACCACTCAATCGCTCGCTCGCATGTATGTACACACTATAATAAATGTTTTTAATGTTTTCTTAGTTAAATGATTAGGGACCTCTCTGTCCTTTTAAACATTGAGAAAGGTGATTCTATACTCAGTACAGTTTTGGAAAGCCTGTGTCTTTAAAAAAAATAAAAATAATATCTATATATATTCTTTCCTTCCACCTTTACCTGAGTTCCCAGGGATCTTGTGCAAAAAGTGCCTTTTCCCAAAAAACCAGCTCACCAGCGTCCCTGCCCCCCAAACACTGTTAATGCTAGATATACAGAATATTCACTTACCAACTATTATTGATGAGAGATGTGTCACTGGGGATGCAAATGATCCAAGACAAAGGAGTGTTGAAACAAAGCACTTCGTTAAGGTATGAAGAGAGGTGGTTGTGTGAAGGTAGATGTCTTAGGCTTTAATGGTGGTTCCAAAACTATCAGGCTTGAAAATGATGTAATCAAGTCCTTAAAAGCTATAGACATGAATTTCTTCTGTGATAATCATGCATCATAATCTGTAACAATAGCATATTTAAGTTAGAAATTCACAGGAATCAGTCTGCAACTCATCTAGACAGAATATGTCATGCAAAGTCAACCTTTAAGGTAAATGGCAAAATAAATTCACACAATTCCTTTTCATTTAACATGCAAATACTCAAAAATGATTTTTTTTTTTTAAAAAAAATCTTTTCTCAGGCCAGGCAGTGGTGGCACACACCTTTAATCCCAGCACTTGGATCTCTGTGCGTTCGAGACCTGCCTGGTCTACAAGAGCTAGTTCCAGGACAGGCTCCAAAGCTACAGAGAAACCCTGTCTCGGGAAAAAAAAAAAAAAAAAAGAAGAAGAAGAAAAAAGAGAAAAAGAAAAAAATCCTTTCTTATTGTTCAAGAGGGATATGCTAGCTTGAGAAATAAAGGGCAAATATAAACTCTAAAAATCTTTACTATTAGATTCCAGCTAATATGCAAACAGGAGATGTCTGCTTTAGCAGCCAAGAAACCACCTTTGGGCAGTATTCCCAGATACACACACTGTTACAAGCCAGACTTACCCTATTCTCCAGAGTGCTTGGCATTTCACCCCTGCCTCTGTTTCAAGTTCCCTCCTCTACCTGGAAAACCCTAGACAACCAACCCCTGACAGATGAACTCTTTCAGCCATGGAGCCTTTGCCTATTCCCTAGATCTAGGAAGCAGTGTTCCCCACTCAGAACCTTCTCTGAAGGTATGCATGACTGTCCAGAATTATCTGTTCTGTGCTCTGCTTCCAGGCAAATCCTCTGCCTTGTCTGGTTTTTGATTCAGGGTTTCTCTGTGTAGCCTTGGCTATCCTGGAACTTGCTCTGTAGACCAGGCAGTCCTCGAACTCAGAAATCCACCTGGCTCTGCTTCCTGAGTGCTGGGATTAAAGGTATGCACCACCACCATCAGGCTTGCCATGTTCATTTTTGATGACAGCCTGTGTTGCATGAGACTGTCTTAAAAACAAAAACTACACCAACCATCACATAATGTTGATATCTTCTTTACAATTTCTACCCTTTCTTATGAAGCTAGCTTAACAAATGTTCTCTGAAAACAGGTAATCCCATCCCCTATGTACACAGAGAACAAACATATAGATTTATAAACATTTTAAATTTGAATCAGTTTTACTCAGTTTATGTCTGAAAACTTGTTTTGACCTAACCAAGAATAAAAACACAAGTTTATTATTCTTTAAATTTTCCTGTAAGACTTTATCTGATTTTATTTTCTGTGTAGTTTGTTTTGCCAGCATGTCAATGCACCATGTGTACAGCGACCTCAGGGACCAGAAGGAGGCAGTCAATATGCTGGAACTGGAATTACAGACATGTGACCAGACACATGGATGCTAGTAATTGATCCAGGGTCTTCTCGAACCAGTGGACCAGTGTTTATTATTTTGACAGTTTGGATGTTCTAGCTTAGACTTATGGGGGGGCACTAAAATTACTATAGTCATTAAAGAGAAAACTTGGTAGAGAATTTTTGAGGTAATTCTGGCATAAGCACTTATACAGTATCATTTTGAATTCTGTGAAAGAATAAGGTCTTTTTATTTAGTGCCCAACTTTTTATCTATTAAGATCTTAATATAAGAGATGGGCATGATAGCACACAAGCCTATAGCACACAATATTCCTAGTACTTGGAATGAGATGTGAGGATTAAGAGTTCAAAGCCCACTTGAGTTACACAGTTGAGTTTCAAGGCCGGCCTAGGGCTACATGAGACTCAAGGAAAAACCTTAATATGAACTCCATCTTTGTCACCATCTACCAACCATTACAACTGTATTTGATTTAAAGGCTATCTCAAGTCCTAATGATATTTCAATTAATGCAAATTTGTTTATGAAAGTTCATATTCACTTTCATTAAGGTAAACTGGGGTGTATCAGATAACTTCTGGACTCTGGACATCAGGCATCCCTGTGGAGGGCATAAATAAATGCAGCAAAACATTCACACATATAAATATTTTAAAAAACTAGGGCTGGAGAGATAGCTCAGAGGGTAGGAGCACTGACTGCTCTTCCAGAGGTTCTGAGTTCAATTCCCAGCAACCACATGGTGGCTCACAACCATCTGTAAATGAGATCTGATGCCCTCTTCTGGTGTGCAGTCATACATGTAGACAGAACACTATATACATAATAAATAAATAAAGTTTTATATTTTAAAACTAAAAGTATCCTCAAGTTTCACATTTCTTATTTTGAATATAAAATCCATGCACAATAACTAATCACATCTAAAAATGGAAATAAATTGTCTTTCAAAAGCCAAACCAAGGCTCAAGCATTCTAAAGTCATGTAATAATATAAAACTTTCTTTGCTTTGCAAAACAGTTTGAACTAGTCTATTTAAGACAGAAATTGGGGTCAAAAGGAATATATACTGCTAAACACATTCAAGTTCCTTTGTGTGGTCAGGATGAGAAAAGGAAGTCAGAAGACCTGCTTCTTTACTATTCAGAATTCAAGAGTTCCTACAGCTCAGAAGATTAGTTTAAGTGAAGTATATATAATCCAGCAGGTGTTACAGAGTTGTGAAAACAGCACGCAAAGCATTCTCCGCCCTCCACTAAGCAAAAGGAAACATTACATTTTCAAAACATTGCTAAGAGCTCAAGATAAACCACCAACATTTAAGTTTAAAGATAATTTTTTCCAAGACAGTTAATTATAAAGTAATTTAAGAACTCCCGCCCCAGTGCTGGGTTAAACCCAGGGCCCCATGAATATCAGACAAGCACTTAACCACTGAGTTACAAAATTTGTGACGCTAAACATGGCAGACACAACCTGGAATAAAATGCTTAGAACAAATGGAGTTAGCTCAATCTCGCAGCCTCAAATGTTTCTGAGGTCAAATAAAGCAGAGAAAACAGTTCAAGCAAAACAGAAGGAAAGGTGTGACAGCACACTCATTCCAGAAACTGCAGCTATTTTGGTTTCAATAGGTGGTAGATTGCAGGATGCACATGGTACATGGTGGGAGAGGAAGTATCCAACTTATTTTAAGGTTTAAACAATGCTAAGGCCGGGCAGTGGTGGCGCACGCCTTTAATCCCAACACTCGGGAGTCAGAGGCAGGCAGATCTTTGTGAGTTCGAGACCAGCCTGGTCTACAAGAGCTAGTTCCAGTGCAGGCTCCAAAGCCACAGAGAAACACTGTCTCAAAAAATTAAAAAAAAAAAAAAAAAAAAGCTAAGTATGGGCACCAGATGAAGGACTCAAGAAAGAGTATTTGAGAAGGAGTGTAGATGGGGCATACCTGGGAAAACATAGGATACAAGACACTTAAATGAAGATTCTGTATCAATATGGCTATCAACAAGTCATTTTTAGATATTGCATAGAGGAAAATAGGAAGGAAAAAAAACAGTTTGGGATGTTCTAACACTGAGGTACTTGTTGGAGGTCCAGGAGACATCAAAGTGTAAAGAATACTGTTGTAGGGTTAGAAACAGCAACAAGGTGGTCACTGACATTTACAAGTTAAATAAAATCGCAGAGATCACTCCAGTTACATACATACATATATGTGTATGTGTACACACACACGCACTTTTTCTTTTTTAAAGTAGCTTTGGAGCCTGATCTGGAACTACTTTACCGCCAACAGAAGGAAGGAAGATACTCGACCTGCAAGAATTCCTATCTGCAGTATACCATCACACTGCTAAAAAGCTAAGAATTCTTTTGGGTGAGTCACATCAGTATCACTGGCCAAGACATTCAAAGAAACTTATTTGAAAAACCACATTCGAATGCTACCTAAAACATTCAAGCAAGAAAAGAAAGATCCCACCAATTAAAAGCAAGAAGACAAACCACCCACTAATTTAACCCTAACGTAAACCTAACGTTTACCTAAAACGTAAACCTTTGTAAAGAACAAAGTTAGAAGACAAGTGTAAATTAAGACAGGTTATAGAAATGGTATCTATTTATTAATCTGGGATTTTACGTTACTAAGAAAAATCAGAGGAAAGCTAATTCAGACCTCCTAACAAAGTCATCAACGTATAGAAGTTTAATAAAATGCCTGCTGACGGCATTAGAACATACTGACTGGTTTCAATCCAATTCTACCCAGTCAGTGTTTACATTCAGGCTTATAAACTACTTCTTTAACATGTTTATGATAGAAGTTTTATAGCAGGCTTCAACCTGGAACTATTTTCTCATCAGTATTTTCCCTAGATCAACCACTGGTGTCAGAATAAAAGAAAATATGGCCACGGTGCGCTTGTGTACTATCCTTCCAAAACTATGGTGTATCGGCCAAGCGGGAGACCACAACAAAAACTCCGAAGAACTTGATGTCGGGTGTCCTAACCTCCACTACTGACAATAGTCATTAAACGAAACGTTCGCTCTTAGGACATCCGATTTCTTTTTGATTGGAATGTCTGCTGTCCAATATAACTGTCTACTACGTATTGAGGGAAAGGGCAAAAACAGTTCTCAAGTTGGGGGTGGGCTGTGGATCTCCGTAGTTAAACCTCCACTCTGACATTCCCCGATGTCTTCCTATCAGGAACCTACAACGAGGTCCTTCACAAAAAAAAAAAGGTGAGCGCACAAAAAAACACGCTCTCCACCTAAGCCGGTGCCTGGGCGCTCGGGGACCCCGCGCTGCAGGCCTGGGGCGCGCTCTCGGCGGGCAGAGAGGCGCCCGCGCCCGCACACCCCCGGCCGCGATTGGCCGGCGGCGCAGTCACTCAGAGCTGACACGTCAGGGCAGCCGCTCCCTCGCTCCTCCCGCCTCCTTCTCCCCGCGCTTGGCAAGAAAAGCGGGCAACGTGGAGCTGGAACAAAGGACCCTGTGGTCCACGGTGACCAGGGACTCCGTGCCACTTCACGCCAAGCCCCGGGAGCCGATGTGCTCTAAGGAGGCCGGCTTTGTGTTCCCATACGCCGGCCGCGGGAAGTCTTAGCGCGCAGAGTCCCGACTCGCAGCCGGGACCCGCTACTGACAGCGGGAAACGATGCCCACGCTCCGCGGTGGCCGCCGCCGCTCTCTTCCGGCGGGTCACTCTTCCTAGCGACCCGCGGGGCCAGATCCCAGGGACCTCCGCCACTCAGCGCTGAAGCCTGACGGTCCCCGCCCCGGCGGAGCAAGGTCCCGGACCACCGCGCTCGACCCACGCGAGCCGGCAACTCCGCGAGCGGGGAGCCCCGCGGCACCCGCTTCCCCCGGGAGAGCGGGACGCCCCGCACAATCACCATCTTCCCCACCCCGCCCTCCCTCTTCCTCCCGCGGCGCCCGGGTACAGCGCGTTACCTGGGTCATCTCTGAAGAGATGGCGAAATTCATCTCCAGAGCTTCGACGGGCTGCAGGCGGAAGGCGCGGGAAGGGGCGCGGGGCGACCGGCGGGAGGCTGCGGGCACCGGAAGACCACGGGGGACTCGCAGAAAACTCGCTCGCCGCCACGACGCGCCCAGCAACTCCGAGCGACCGACCTCCACGCGCGTCCAGGACACACTGCCGCCGCTGCCGCCGCGCGCGCTCGCGCCGCACTCCCTCGCACGTCACCACGTGCGCGGCCGCCAACGCCTCCCCGGCCGCTTCCGGCTCGGGTGTCCGGGCGAATCACAGGCGAGCTCCCGGGAAGAGCACGCTCTGAAGCTCCTCCCCCGGACAAAGCCCCGCCCTCCTCCTTGTCCGCCCCCTCCTGCCTTCGGCGCTGAACTAGGTCAACGCAAGGTGATCCCGGAGAGCTGGGCTGCGGTGGCCGCTCCACCCGTTGCTTATCTCCCGCGTCCCTCCCGTGCCTCACGCCCTCGCTTCGCCCTTCCCCACCGTTCAGGAACCGGTTCCCTCCGGCCTCGTTCACCTGCTCTGCCTTCTCCTTCGGAGATCCGAGATCCGACGTGGCGATTAGAGTTCTCAGCGTCACACTGACTTCTAGGCAACCAGCCTAGACTGGAGCTGCCTGTTGTGGGACTCTGGCCGTGGTTGGTCACGAGCCTCTACCCTGGAAGTGGAGGGAGGAGGAAGGTCTAAGTATGAGAGGAAGGCCTGAACAGCCAGCTCCTCATTGGCCTCCTTTGGGTGAGGGTTTAGTGAGTGGGTGAGAACAGTTGAAGAGATCCTACCAGTGTGCTGCTCGCTTCTACTTTTTGTCCCCCCAGTAGTCAGTTCTCACGTTTCTCACCTTCTTTGGGCCAAGAAAGTAGCTTGGAGAATTGTTAGTCCCTATCTCTACCTCCTGAGGCCTTTTAACGCATGAGCCAGAGTCTAATTATCCACCCCCCCACCTTGTCCCTGGAAGGCAATCTGTTTAGGTCAAAAGTGATTTAAACTGGGCTCCACAACCGCTTCCTGTGACTCTGAAGGGCACACTGTAGATTTTCTTGATCGAAAATGAGGGGGCTAGGTGAGATTATATCCAAACGTGTGTAAACCATACACATATTAGAGTTAGGTAAAGGGTTTTTTT
>JAQHUG010000035.1:9067926-9079706 GCA_028555095.1 Dicrostonyx torquatus
AAAAAAAAAAGACTGGCATTTGCCACTTGGCATTTCTCTTTCTGATAGGCCATTCCTTGTATTGCAGTGGGACTATTAGGGTACACAGTTGTTGAGCTCTTCCTCGCTGTGAGAGACTATGAACTGCTCACTTGGGACTGGCACATGACTGATCTGCTGGACACATGGCCCTACTCGCTGGACACATGGCCCTACTCGCTGTACACTAAATAGCGCCTTTGTAATCTAAAAGAGTCAACACTTCTCTTAAAGCTACAGTGTGATCAGAGCCAGTGCTTTTTGGCCTTTATGTATTTCCTTCTCTATGAATAATGGCATAGTTTACATACTGTATCTGTCTTTCAGGCATCTCAGTCTATAGAATAGCCACAGACACTTGAAAGTGAGCTGGAAATGAATATTTGCATTATGTCTAACAAATGACACAACGTTGCTCTCCGGGCTGAACACAGCTGTAGAGTGCTTGCCTAAGGTTTCAAGGCCTTGGGTTTCATCTCTAACACTGCAAACAAACAAACACATATATATGCACAGATTTTGTAAAACGGCTCATTATTGGTTTATTATGTGCATCTTTTGTGTCAGATAAGTTAGGAAATGATGATAATCATCATCTTCATTTCTCTCTTTGATCATGCTTCAAGGAAATACTGTCACATACTGAACTCTGGCCAGTTATTTGTTTATTCTCAATGTGCATTTTCCCTAGGACTACTGTAACAAGTTACTGTAGACTTTTAAAGGGCAAACGTTTGTATCCAGTTACAGGAGGCTAAGTCTGAGATCAAGGGACTAGTTAGAGGTTCTTCCTCTGAGGCTAGGGAAGAATCTGCTCCAAGCCATGCAACTACCTTCTGGTAGTTCCCTGGCTTCAGCAGCATAGATGAAGTCAGTCTCTCTCTCTCTCTCTCTCTCTCTCTCTCTCTCTCTCTCTCTCTCTCTCTCCTCCTCTCTCCTTCTCTTTCTCTGTGTGTGTGTGTGTATTTGACACAAGGTCTTATGTAGTCCAGTCTGTGGACTTACGATCCTCCTGCCTCAGCCTTCCAAGTGCTGGAAATACAGGAACATACTACCAATATCGGACTCTAATATTTACTTGATATGTTCTCCATTTGCTTGCCTGTAATCCAACGTTTCCCCTTTTACAAGGTTTATCAGTCATTTTGGATTAATGGCCACTGTATTCCAGTATGACCCTGTTTTAGTTAAGTCTACAACTTATCTAAAATCACGTCATGTTTGGAGGCACTGAGAATTCAAACTTCAACACAAATTTGAGGAGAGAGGACACGGGTCAACCCTCAACACTAGTTCAGTGTCTCTCAAGTGTCATCACTGACCACATATGTAAAAATCACCTGATTGTTCTTACTAGGCTTTCCTGTGGATAAGTATCTTCAGAGGAAGGGGCTTCCTTTGTCCCTAGGGACCTTTGGTGATGTCTGGAAACAGCTAGGAGGTAAGTCCTTACTACTGCTAATCAAGCCTGAAGTGCTCCCGAACACCTCGGTGCACACAGTATGTCTCTGTGCAGAGAGCACTCAGAACAAAACGATCCTCTTCCCATGCAGATAACAATAGTGCTGAGATTAGAAACCCCTCCCTACCGCTGCTGAGTTTCAGTCTCTGAGAAAGGACCCTAAAACATTTGACAACCGTCCTAACAACTCCCCCCCCCGAAAATTTTAAAAGCTACTGCAGATCCCTTTGTGTCTAAACAGATGAACAGGCTTCATTCCCCTCAGAACGCTTGCCACCTCTCTTACTTAGTAGCCATGTTAATTATGGCAGATTGATTTAGTTAAACATTGCCCACTTAACAATTCTAGTGTTCAATAAATCAGTCTTAACATTAACTTTGATGTTAAGGGCTTTTGTTTACATCTGAAAACGCCGGTGCCATGTGACATTATTTTAATCAATTGCTGACAGTTTCTGTATGTCCTGTACCTAATGAAAGCTGTTGCCAGTCCAGCTTGGCAGAGCACCGCTCGCGTCCTCCAGTCCAGTTTTCTCCTGTATTCTGAGAGACTGGCGTGCCTGTTTCTTACGTTTCATTCTTTGCAGTTAATGCTGCAATTTCCTCGGTTTCTTTTTCTTCTTCCCCTTTGGCTCTTGAAAGTATTTTCAGGGCACATTAGTGAAATCTTAAGAGCAAAACTACAAACTAGTGGTATAAAAAAAGGCACAGGAAGCCTAGGGGAAATCTTCCAGTTTCCATGCTCCCATTAAAGTAGGTCACTGGAAATTGTTATGTTTTGTAATGCATAAATATTGAGAGCTTGGTGCCATCCTAAAATATTGCTTCTCTAATATTTATTTCCTGCTATAAAGACTATTTTTCTGGTAAGTCCTCTCTAGATTTTTTTTAACCAGAATAAAGAAAACTGTCTCGTTTAGTTATTTGTAAATCTGATAGAAAATTCTTTAACTATGTATCAGAATATTTTAGTGCTGAATATCTTTTCTGGTTACTCCAGTGTCTGAGGAGACAATCTCACTAATGTCCTTTTGCCAGTTGTTGTCTGAAAGTCATTACTGCTAAAGTTTTGAAATCCACTCAAGTTTCCTACTCTAACGATGAGAATTCCCTGATAGTTTCTTTCCTTTTCGATGGTTGCTAAGAAATTCAAACTTCTCCTGTTAAGACTGGGAAGTAGCTCAGTTGATAGAATGCCCTACATGGACCTCTGGGTTTAGGAGATTGGAATCCAAGGTCATTCTGCAGTGGAGAAATTACTGGGGATACTTAAGATTATGCCTCTAGGCCGGGTGGTGGTGGTGCATGCCTTTTATCCCAGCACTCGGGAGGCAGAGGCAGGCGGATCTCTGTGAGTTCAAGACCAGCCTGGTCTACAAGAGCTAGTTCCAGGACTGGCTCCAAAGCTGCAGAGAAACCCTGTCTCGAAAAAAAAAAAAAAAACAACAGCAAAAAATCCTTTGTTTACTCAGTTTGACTGTTGAAAATAAAGACACGGAAGAAACAGCCTTCGTACAAGTTTTAATGTCATGTCACGACGCAAGTTTTAGAAACAAAAGCATATTAACAGGTAGCGTGTTCTTCACAGTTCAGTCCAGAGATATTCTTTTTGTTCTGATCTCATTTAAAACTTAATGAACGAAAGTTACACAATATAGCTTAATTACAGCAGTCAGCCAGCTGTTGCCAGTATAAACTGACCACCCTGTAAGGGAAGTCAAGAAGTTTTGCAACAGGAAACAGCAGAAAGGGCATAGTAATTAGTTCTTCCATACTGTTTCCGGTTATCTGAAGACAACCAGGAAGTACAAATGTGCAACACTAGATCTAGGCACAGTGACACACACCTGTAAACCCAGCACTCAGGAGGCAGAGGCAGGAGCAGCTCCTTGAGGTCCAGGCTAGCCAGGGCTACATTGTGAGCCTCATCTGAACAAAACAAAATAAAGCTTTTATGTTATAGTGAGAGTCAAGTTTTCCAATTACTAAAGACAAAGTCATAATGACTTGTTCTGTTTCTGTTCCTCTCTGCCATGTGTCTCTGTAATTGATGTCCTTAGGGACAGAATTATGATGTGAAATGCATGCTTTCCTAATCATCTCTCGTGTCTTACTAGACAGGAAAATGGTGGGATTCCAGGCAAGGTGCCATAAACCAGTAATTTAGGCACTCAAGAGGTGGTAATGGGAGAGTAGGGGGTTCAAGGAAAAATTGGTGGCAGTGTGTATGTATGTGTGTGTTGCTAAAATATGTAGTTGCCTCTACTGTCTATTCTCCTTCTCTTCTTTTCCGAAGACTGTGGCTCCCATCCTCCTTTGTACCTAGTTTTGTACTGTGTGAGGACTTACCAGAAATGTCCTTCAGAATGCCTGCTTTTTCCTGCTGGTTATGGTTAAAAGTGATGGATCAATTCAAGTCATTTTTTTCCCCTCTTTTTGAAACAAACTCTTACTGTGTAGCACCCAAATTCACAGTAATCCCAGTGCCTCCACTACTAGAGTGTTAGAATTGCAGGCATGAACTACCACCACCTCGGGCTGCCAAGTTTTTTGACCATGAGTTCACACACAAGAAAGAGCAAGGCAGTGCCATAGGAATGGCCCAGCTCCCACTGGCTTGGGACTGCTGTGTCTTCTCTGGACGGGTGGACTGTAGACTTCTATGTGAAAAACAAACTTTCATCTTGTATAAACCGAAATGTTGCAGGAACAGACTGTCAAGTGGGCCTTCTGCATGCTGTTCTGTTTCTGTTCCATTTGTTTCCCTTTGTAATAACCACAGCTGTTTGTACTTTCTGGAGCCCACACCACTAGTGGGAAACTTGCAAGAAGTAATCATTTCTGTGAAAGGAACTGCTTCCTTATTGAGTCTAACAAACACACTACATGTGAAGGCTCCAGCTTTGAAACAAACCATTTGAGAGTCAAGTCCTTCCTCACTGCTTTTCTCGTACTGATCCATGGTGTAGACCATGTGATGTCGGCCACACCACTGTGATCCATGATGCAGACCCACACCGTTCTTATTCTACCAAATGGTGTATTAGCCTACTTGATGCTTCACAGCAGGTATCTACCGAGTAATTGCTAGATGTAGACAGGGAAAAGCATACGAGGTCTAAACACTATATTTAAAAAAACCTACAAACGCCAGGCTGTGGTGGTGCACATGCCTTTAATCCTAGCACTTGGGAGGCAGAGGCAGGTGGCTCTCTGTGAGTTCGAGGCCAGCCTGCTCTACAAGAGCTAGTTCCAGGACAGGCTCCAAAGCTACAGAGAAACCCTGTCTCAAAAAACAAAAACAAACAAAAAAACAAGCCAACCCTACAGATAACTAAGGAATGCTGAGACCTGGTGCTCCAATACCTGAGAACATATACATCCAATGCAGGTAACATTATACAGACTGAGAAGGTTGCATGTAGGGATTTAGAAACACACACACACACACAAATTTTAAAAAAGAGGCCATGGATTTGAAAGAGAGTAAGGAAGGATAGATAGAAAAGTTTGGAGGAAGGGAAGGGGAAATTATGTAATTATATCACAATCTCAAAAAATACAGAAAAATAAGAATTTAGCTAAATTAAGATTTACAGGTAGGTAGTCTTTTTTTTTTTTTTGTCTCCTTTCAGAAGGTAATGAGATTTTGGATGGATAAAATCTCTGCTGTCCAAATGGAAGTAGACTGATCATTATCTAACTCTCTCTGTCTATCCCCTCCATAAATATATAAAACACCTCTCAGAAATCTCATTGCTTTCTACTCCTCTTGGGTATCTAAGCATCACCTTCATGTATTACAAGACAAGCAATTCCATCCAAATCAAAGCTAACGTCCTGTCTATTTCAGTTTCCTTTCTGCCTACCTCAAGTTGAAAGATCCGACTAAATCCAGGCCCCTCTAGCAGGAAGAGAAGAGCAAAAGAATCTAGGTTAGCCAGGTCTGTTTCAGGAACTAGATGAAGATAAAGTTAGATTATAATTTTAAGAATAAACAGGGAGTTACTCCCTTGTGATGATCACTGGTATTTTCAGAATTTTCCAATGACGCCCTCCCCATCCCCTTTGGATTACTGGGTTGTGGTTTCTTCCCTTAAAAAACGCCTTCTCCCAGCTACTCGGGGTTGAACTCCTCCCCTGCGTGGGCCTATGAGTCTTGGCCCCAGAGCTCTGGTACTTGTCAATAAACCTAGTGTGATTGCAGCAAGGAATCTTGTGAGTTCCTGGGGGGTCGTGTGAGAGTCTCCCCGATCCCGAGGTCTTTCAAAGGCACTTCTCACATTCTTACTGTACTCTTGACCCCAAGGTGCCGAACAGCACCTCCATCTTCTCACCTCACGTCCTGTCTCTTTTTTCTCTTGCTTCTCTGCAATCTCTTTGGCCTCTATTTCCATCCCAGAACATATTACATATGTTTCCATTGTGGACCTTTGGAATCACTGTCCTCCAGGGTGAGATCCTGGCTTTATTCCCCCAGCACCAAGATAGAAACACAACAATGTCACTGCTCCCTCACTCTGTTTTCTGTGCAGTTGTCACCTTGTCAGTAAGACTGACCTGACCATGCTAATTCAAGTGACACAGGCTATTCCTTCTGCTTCTTCATCAGTTTTCCCCATCTGATAACTTACACTTATCCATCTCCCCTCCTTAATGGTCACCTCTATGCAAGAGGGAAGGAAAGCACAGAAGGGGTCCAGGGGGAAGAGGAGGCTCAAACACTCCTTACTCTTGAATTCCTGTCTTGAATTTCTTCAGTGACCTTTCATAGTTTGTACTTATGCAGAAGCTACAGGTGAAGTTTACACAGATACTAGACTGGACTAAGTCTGGCATGTATATATGCCAGGCATTTCTCTTTAGAATCAGGGCAGGGCTGAGTGAATGATTCCTTAGTCATGGTTTTGGGGCTTCAGTTAGAACGCAGAACAAACAAGGGAAGCTTCATTCAACAACATTTAAATAAGAGCCTTTCTCTGGCTAGTGTGATTCCTCTGCCATCAAACTTTGAGGTCGTTAGGTGAGTTGATAGCTCCCTGAATTCAAAATATTCGTTTTTCAAAACTGTAAGTTTTCACAGCTGAAAAGTTAGTCACACAGGAACTGTTGTAGAAATCTACGTTTTTCAACTGTCTCTCACTCCCTCCTTCCTTTCTGGACTACATTTTAGCTACAGAATCAGTCCAACGGTACTGAACCCTTGTGTATTATACAGAGTTCTCTAAACTTACAGAACACATAGAATGAATCTCTCTCTCTCTCTATGTGTGTGTGTGTGTGTGTGTGTGTGTGTGTATCTGATGCAAGCAAAGAAATAACACACCAGCTGGGCGGCGGTGGCGTATGCCTTTAATCCCAGCACTCGGGAAGCAGAGGCAGGTGGATCTTTGTGAGTTAGAGACCAGCCTGGTCGACAAGAGCTAGTTCCAGTGCAGGCTCGAAGGCCATAGAGAAACCCTGTCTCAAAAACAAAACAAAACAAACAACAACGAAAAAACAAACACCCTCTTCCTTCTTCCTTTCAGCAGAAGGTGTGGCCCAGATTGAAAGTGTGCCTTCCAGCCTCAAGAGCTGGATTAAAGGTGTGTGTTGTTTTACCTCAAGGCCTAGATTAAAGACATGTCGTCCAGCCCCAAAGTCAGGACCAAAGGCATGTATTCTTCTTGACTCAAGATCTGAATCATACATTTCTGGATTATAATTCGTTTCAGATATAGTTGAGTTGAAACCAAGATAGCCATCACACCTTGGTCACAGGCTGCCCAGGAATGTGGAAGACATGTTCCTGTTGCTGCTGGGGTCCTTTTCTGCTGGAGAAAATCTGTCTGTCCCAGCAAAGAGGAAAGTGACAGAGAGAGACAGAGAAGGCCTATCTACTCAGCATGCTGCCTTGAAATCCAGTCACAACTGAGCCTTGGACTTAACACAGATCATTACTGGATTGTGTGTGTGGTGTTGTTATTGTTTGTTTTGTTTCTCTTTTTTATAGCAGGCAACTCGACTTTTCATCACTTGTAACATAACTTCTAGCCATTGCCATGCCCTTTTCCCACATAGCCCTGTTTGTATGTTGTCATCAGAGGAGCTGTGTTCCGGGCATGTTTTCTCAAGGTAGCCTTTTCTTAGTAAGTGCTTATAATAGAAAAGGCTTTAATGGTTCATGGTGGCATACACAGAAAGCATATGTGAAGGCAAGATGGGGACGTTGTCAAGAAGGGCTCCAGTGAGAGAAAAAAGGGGGGTGAGAGAAAGGAATGGGGATGGGAACAACAAATTCATTACATGTATGAGGCTCAAACAATTTTAAGGAAAATCCATAACTTTGACAAATTGAGCAACCTTATATCTGAATGAATACTGGGCACAAAGAATCAAAGTGTACTTATTCGTAGTTTAAAGCAGGACAGGTGTCGTAGGATCCTATTGCTGTGAAGAGGCACCATGACCATGGCAACTCTCATAAAGGAAAACATTTAATTGGGGTGACTGGCTTACAATCTCAGAGGTTCAGGTCATTATCATCGTGGTGGGGAGTATTATTTTAAACAAGAAGAAGCGTTGGACTAGAAGCCTTGCTCTCCCTCCTCTTCCCGTTTGGAGCCCCGCCCCTTGCGGCCTGTGGGGTGATGCCACAACTCCTCTACTAAAGCTCTCATCTGGAGGGCAGTTCCATCTCACCTGTCCTTTTACTGACCCTGCAGCATCTTTTATTCATAAATACTTGCTGCCCATACTTGGAATCGAGGCAGGTTTTGTTTCCCGTCAGTGCCCCATCATGACTGCCTGTAGCCTGATGACAGTAACTTCGCTAGTTAATCATTCTAATGAAATTCTGAAAGGGAAAACAACTATTTTTCAAATTTAAAGTAAACCAGTGTGTTCTACTACCTTCTTGGGGTAATTTTTCTTTTGAGAGAGAAGGGAGTGGAGAATCACAAACAGAATGTCGTCACTTTAGACTGCCCATGTGGCAGGTCACAAATGACACCAACGCAGTTTATACTAAGTATGCTCACCCCCACTCCTCCCCCAACTCCTACTAGATACATCCCCACCCTGCACCCCTCCCAGCTTTGTGTCCTCTCTTTCTTCTCTCTCCATCCTCTCAGAACCCACTTATTCTAATTTGTGATGCTCGTGGGCTCAGGTGCAATCTGTTGCAATATGGTCAACTGCCTGTCACCCTGTGGTAGAGCACGTGTCTCACATACATGATAGGTTCAATTCCTAGTACTGACAGGAAAGTAAACAACACCAGCAAACGGAAACATGTATACATACATGTAATGTTTGAGTGAGATATTGGATCCATGGTTTTAAATATAATTGATTATGGAATTTCTTTTATTAGCAGAAGTTATGGGGTTTTTGCTTTTGCTGTTTTTGTTTTGTTTTGTTTTTGTTTTTGTTTTTTTCTAGGCAGGATTTCTCTGTGGCTTTGGAGTCTGTCCTGGAACTAGCTCTTGTAGACCAGGCTGGCCTTGAATTCACAGAGATCCGCGCCTGCCTCTACCTCCCAAGTGCTGGGATTAAAGGTGTGCGCCATTACCAGGTCTTAAAATTCCTTGCTGACGCTCTGAAATGCTATAAACAAGATCTGGAATTACTTGCTCATAGTGCTTATCCATTACAGAGGAGTAGTGCTGTACTTCTAAGCACACCTGTCAATATTTAATAACACCTAGGTAATGATTACATAGATGAATGGAAATGATTACTTTTTCTAACTCTCAAGGTTAGATAAGTTCAATACATAATGAAAACATTTTGTGATTACCTTAAACACAAAGGAAACTAAAATTTTTGTTGTTTGTTTGCTTTTTTGTTTTCTTTTGAGACAGAGTTTCTCTGTGTAATCCTGCTGTCCTGGAACTTGCTCTGGGTGGTACACAGGAAGCAGAGGCAGGCAGATCTGTGAGTTCACGTTCAAGGCTAGCTTGGTCTACAGGGCTAGTTCTAGGATAGCTAGGGCTTTTACACAGAGGAACCCTGTCTTGAAGAACCAAAAAATAAAAATAAATAAAAATAAAGACATGCACCACCAGGTCTTTTCATCTCAGAGAATTACAATTAATAATAATAATAAATAAGATGTTCCTTACAGTCCACCTGAAGGTATTTCCCGATTTAAGTCAAAGCTCTCTATAAATGGGATTAAAGTTATGGTATGTGGCTTAAACTAAGGGAAATGAAATTTTGGAGACATCTAAAGGATACTATCTTTGAGAATGTGACATTGGTGCCAGAATAATGTCAGGAATGCTCAAAAACCTTCCCCAGGGCTCGGGCTGTAGCTCAGTTAGTAAAGCACTTGCTTGGTATACATGAGGGCCTGGGTCCATCTCCAGCACTATATAAGCTAGGTTGAATGGCAAATAACTATAACCCCAGCACTTGGGAGGTGGACACAGGAGGATAAGAAGTTCAAAGTCATCACAAGTTTGAGGCCAGCCTGGACTACATGAGACTGTGACTCAAAATTATAAAATAAACAGCCAAAAGCCTTCCCCCAAACTAGATGTTTGTCTGCTGGAGGTTCTGGCTTCAATTCCCAGAACCATCATAAGAAAAATAAAATAAACGGGCTAGGGAGATGGCTCAGTAAAACACTTCCTGGACAGCATGCGTGCCTGAGTTTGGGTCCTAGTGCCCACATAAGAAGCTAGGTGAAGAAAACATGCCTGTGATCTCAGCACTGGCGATTCTGAGCAGGAGGATCCCCGAGGCTGCCACTGGCCAGCCAGTCTAGCTGACTCCATGAGCTCTAGTTTCAGTGAGAGACCCTGTCAAAAATTAAGGTGGAGAGCAGCTGATGAAGTCACCTAATGTTGACCTCTGACCTCCACATGCAAACACATGCACATGTGTACCTCCCTACTGGTGTGTGCAAACATGTAGGTATAGACACACATACATACCAGGCACACACACAGCACATCATACATACACACATACCATTCACCATACACACATACCACATACAACACACACATATGCATACATACATACCACACACTACACACAACACACACACATCACTACCACACATGCCACATGCAATCCACAAACAGTAATAAAGTAAGAGCTAGGTTTTTGTGTGTGTGTGATTTAAGTTAACTCTAGAACTGCAAAGAGATCTCAGTGCAGACATTGATTCCAATCGGTTGGCAAGGTTGCTTTAGAGCACGGCTTCTCAATCCTAATGCTGTGACCCTTTAATACAGCTCCTCATGTTGTAGTGACCTCCAACCATAAAATTATTTTGTTGCTACTTCATAACACATTTTCCTACTGTTATAAATCATAATGTAAATATCTAATGTGCAAGCTATCTGATATTCAAGCCCCCAAAGAGGGCCGTGACCCAAAGGTTGAGAACTGCTGCTTAAGCGTGTTAGGGTGAGAAATGGTGAAGCGGGGCACTAATTTGGTACCCAAGCATTGGTATTAATGAGCTTATTAGCCTCATGAGGGCAAGTGACAGCAACATTCCCGTTTGTAATTTCACTCCCTTTCTAAATTCTACTCGGACGTCTGTGAGGTCACAAAGGGTCCTGATTATCTGGACGAGGGTGTAAGAATGTTATTAACAAAAATGAAAGAAGTACTTGGCAAACTACCCAGAGTACATGTGACCCTATTGGTCTAGGAGAAAAATGGTGTGCAATGGAGCCACAGTGTGCCAATTAGAATAGAAATTCTGACTTTGCAGAAGTGTGCTGGGCCACATAGGAAACAGTCCTTTCCAACGAAGTCTACACAATCCCAAAATGTGCAACCCTGCGAGTTTTGTGCCGTCCACAAGTAAGGCTTTCTCCCAGAGACCTCGTCCATTTGTTTGCTGGGTATACATTGAATTCCTGTTGCTATTTGAGCCAAGCGGGACTGTAAGTTCTTAAGGAAGTTCTCGATGTAAAGAGTTAAGGACTTTTTGTTGTGGTTGTTGAGCTGGTGAGATGGCTCAGTGGGTAAGAGGGCTTGGTGAGTGGGCCTGGCAACCTGGAACTCCATCCCCAGAGTCCCCGTGGAAAGAGAGAGCCAACTCTCCAAAGTTGTTCTTTAATCCTCGCACGACTCTCATAAGTCTGTGCATAGTGAGCACTCACCCCAGCAACACACACATAATAACAATAAAACGTATTTCAAATGAAATGTCTTTTTTGACCTGGAAAATGGTACTTTTTTATTTATTGATATTTATTGAGCTCTTCATTTTTCTCTACTCCCCTCCCTGCTTCTCCCCTCCCCCCTTCAACCCTCCCCCAATGTCCCTATGCTCCCAATTTACTCAAGAGAT
>JAQHUG010000035.1:9112619-9122776 GCA_028555095.1 Dicrostonyx torquatus
AAATCAGGTAGGTGGAGTAGACAGAATGGAATGCTGGGAAGAAGGCAGTGTGGCAGACGCCATGTTTCTCCTGCCTGAGACTGACGCTGGTTAGGATCTTTCCTGGTAAGCCACCACCTTGTGGTGATACAGATTAATAGAAAGGGGTTAGATCAGGATGTGAGAGTTGGCCAAGAAGAGGCTAGATAAAATGGATATAATGGGCCAGGCAGTAATTTAATTAATACAATTTCCATGTGATTATTTTGGGGCTAAGCTAGCCGGGTGGTGGGATGCAGCCCGCACCTCTTTACTACGCAGAATAATGTAATTTCTCAGTCTTCTCCACTGATTTATCAGACCCTTTCTGAACAATTGATGAATTCTTAGCAACATATTTCACTTTAGAGGCTAAAAAAGAAAGTTGTTTTGTATTATTACTATTTTTATGTATATGAATATTTTACATGCATGAATGTCTGGTCAGTCAGTGCTCTTAACTTCTGAGCCACCTCTCCAGCTCCTTTATTGCTCTGTTTGTAGGTTATATTGAGGTTTTTGTTTATTTGGTTTGTGCTTTCTTTCTTCTTGAGACTGGGTCTTCAATAGCCTAGGCTGGGTCAGATTCACTGTGTACTTGAGGCTGACCTTATCCTGCTCTTCATGCCGCCACCTCCCAAGTGCTGAGACTGCAGGCACGTGCCACTCTGTCTGCATTATGGTCAAGTTTAAACAGCAGCAACAACAAACCCTCTGTACCATACAAAGGAAGCCAATCCCAGAAGTAGTATTTTCTTAAAGGGGTCCCCTAGGAACATCCGTAACGTGATCTATTTTGAGTAAGCATAGCATGTGGCCACAGGCGGATACGTTGACACAAAGTCAGTTCTCTCTGGACTGGAACCACCTCTGTGTGGATTCTTGATTCTTTGGATTGCCTTTATGCCCTTAATTTCTGTTCCCATAAAATTGAATTAAAATTAATGTTGTTAAGTTGTTAACAAATTGAACTCCCTAATATAATTCTAGTTCTGCGTCTCCTGAGGCATGATATATTTTAAAAAGAGAGAGAGAGAGAGAGAGACAGAAGCTAGGCAATGGGTAAACCACCTTGTAAACAGCAGAATAATGAAGTGTTGAATACCTGCAGCCTTGCTGGGCAGTGGTGGTGCACCCCCTTAATCCCAGCCCTCAGGAGGCAGAGGCAGGTGGATCTCCGTGAGTTCAAGGCCAGCCTGGTGTACAAGAGCTAGTTTCAGGACAGCCAGGGCTACATTGAGAAACCCTGTCTCGAAAGAAAAAGAAAGAAAGAAAGAAAGAAAGAAAGAAAGAAAGAAAGAAAAGTAAACCAATAAACCTGCAGCTTCATGGTCTGGGATGCCCAGGAGCATCTAGAGAGGTTCTGTCCCGTCCGGAGGATGAAGCTGTACACCTTCCACAACTTCTTGGCTCATCCCCATCAGCTTAATGCAAAAATTCAAGGTGAGCTGAGCTGAGAGATACTGTGACTCAGGACAGTGCTAGCTCTTTGTAAAATGTCCAATCACTACTGACAGTTTTCTCTGTGAGAAATTCTGTTTTAGTTAGGGATTTTATTGCTGTGAAGAGACACCATGACCATACGGCAACTCTTATAAAGGAAAATACTTAATTCAAGTGGCTTGCTTACAATTTCAGAAGTTCAAGTCCATTATCATCAGAATGGGGAGCATGGCAGCATGCAGGCAGATGTGGTGGTACTGACTTCTAGGGAACAGGAAGCTGACTGACTTATTGGGTGGTATCCTAAGCATAGGGAACTTCAAAACCTGCCTCCACAGTGGCACACTTCCTCCAGCAAGGCCACACCCAGTCTAACAAGGCCACACCTCCTAATAGTGCCACTCCCTAATATATTGTGGGGGCCACTTATGTTCAAACTACCTCAGATACAAAGAACCAAAAGTGAAAGGCACTCGGAGGACAGCCCAGCCCGTGAAAGACTTCATTTCAGTCAGGATGGAAGGGAGCAGGAGTAATGACACTTTGGATATGGTGTGGTTCTAACCTAGCTGACCATTGACAGTTTTTAGAGGAAAAAAAAATACTTCAAAAGCTTGGTTTTGCAGGATGGTGGTTGCACAAACCTTTTATGCAAACATTTGGGAGGCATAGGCAGCCAGGTCATCCTGAGTTCGAGGCAGCCTGGTTTACAGAGCTAGTTCCATGACAGCCAAGACTACACAAAAAAAACCCTGTCTCAAATAAATAAATAAAAATTAAAATAAAAAAGATTGTTTTCTATAATTCTTCAGAGCTTTTCTTTACCTAGAAGATCCTGAAATAACAAGTGTAGAGTTACTCTCAGATGCATAGATTGGAAAAACTCAGAATACACAAACTATTATCATGAAGTCAATATGATCATTCTGGGCAAACAGCTGAACTGTATATCTTTCTTTAACTTTATATAGTGCATATTACATCTTTAACAAACAGCCTCTATGTATTCTATTTCTGGCCAGTGAGAGAGATGAACTGTTGCTTAGCAACCAGTGGCTTCTGCTTGGCTGATGTGTAAAACAGAAAATGGTATAGATCAGAGGCAAATCATTTCAACCTCCAGGAGTTCTGAAGCACAGATTTTTTTCAGCCAAGTTTCTCACAACTTATTTGGTTTAGAGTTTTTAGTATTCCTAAAAATATGAAGTTGTATCATAGTATCTCTATTTTTAAGGAACACAAACTAAAACATATAATGCAAATTAGAATGCAAAAAGAAATACTTTGGAGATGAAAAAAGATGTTTATTTTTCACTTGAAAGCAAAGTATATTTGTTCAGAACTTTTTTAGTAACATCATTTTATAGTTTGGCTACCTGATTTTTTAAGTTGAAAATTCACTTAAAAATAATGTTACTCACCTGGGTGTGGTAGTTTACACCTTTAATCCTAGAATTTGGGAGACAGATGCAAGCAGATCTCTGTGAGTTCGAGGCCAGACTGGTATATAGAGCTATTTCCAGGACAGCCATAACTACACAGAAAAACCCTGTTTGAAAAACCCCCCAAAATAAGCAAACAATAGGTTTCTCCTTTCTAAAAGTTCCTAAATTTTAAAGTATTATATAGACAGAAGTTTCTGTCCCACCAGGTCCCATAGCCATTCAGTCCCAAAGAAACACACAGAGGCTTATATTAATTATAAACTGCTTGACCTATTAGCTCAGGATTATTATTAACTAGCTCTTACAACTTAAATTAACCCATAATTCTTATCTATTTTTAGCCATGTGGCTTGGTACCTTTTCTCAGTAAGGCATTCTCATCTTGCTTCCTTCCTTGTGTCTGGCTGGTGACTGACTCTCTACTTTTCCTGTTCCCAGAATTCTCTTAGTCTGGTAACCCTGCCTATACTTCCTGCCTGTCTACTGGTCAATCAGTGTTTTTTTTTTTAAAGGACTTATTTATTATGTATACAGTATTCTGCTTGCACATCAGAAGAGGGCACTTGATCTTGCTACAGGTGGTTGTGAGCCACCATGTGGTTGCTGGGAACTAAACTCCGGACCTCTGGAAGAGCAGCCAGTGCTCTTAACCTCTAAGCCATCTCTCCAGCCCCAATCAGCGTTTTATTAAACTACTATGAGTGACAAATATTTACAGTGTACAAAAGTATTATTCCACAGCATTATTTAAAAGTTTTGATAAAATAATGTTAAAAAAGGAAAATCCATATACTTCTTAGTTGTGTAGAACTATACCAATGTTTACACCCAATGCAGTTCAGTGTTTAGATAAGAATGATGTTTGATTTTTAATCATTAGCTTGGTATGGGGGTCTTACTGTGTTTCCCAGGCTGATCTTGAACTGAGGACTCATGTGATCTGCCTTTGCCTTTCAAGGAAAGTCAGGCTTGGGTATGTGCTGCCACCTTGAATACTCTAGAAGACTTTGTTCATCTGTCTTAGGGTTTCTAACCACTGTGACCACAAAGCAAGTTGGGAAGGAATGGATTTATTCAGCTTACATTTCTACATTTCTGTTCATCACTGAAGGATGTCAGGACAGGAACTCAAACAGGGCAGGATCCTGGAGGCAGGAGCTGATGCAGAAGCCATGGAGGAGTGCTGGTTATTGGCTTGCTCCTCATGACTTGCTCAATCAGCTTTCTTATAGAGTCCAGGACCACTAATGCAGGGATGGCACCTCCCACTGTGACTGAGCCCTTACACAGAAGGATCTGTCAAGAATGGGAATGAGTAAAGTTACCCATTCCAAAAAACAAAAACAAAAAGCCTTACATCTGGATCTCATGGAGGCATTTTCTCAACTGAGGCTGCTTCATCTCTGAGGACTTTAGCTTGTGTCAAGTTGACACAAAGCTAGCCAGTGCAGGGTCTTTCCTTGTCTCTGGAAACTTCCCTTGCTTCTCATGACAAACAGTCAGGAAGAGTATAGCACAGTCCGTGCCTTATACGCTTGCTGCATGGTTGGGCTGAGGTGGGAATTGAGGTAGGAGCAACCTGATCCTTTCAAGTTCCATGGATGGGCACATCTGTATTTAGAGGACTTTTTCCTAAAAGGAAAGAATGTGTTTTACAGATACATGTATGGAGCTACAAGTATATACCCTGCAGATATGTTTGAAATATTACATGTGCAAAAATCTCTATTCCGATGAGTTTCTGATGTCTACAGCCAGATCCTCCATGAGTTGATCCCTTCTTTTGTCTCATGTTTCTCCACTCCAAAATGAATATAAAACTCATCAATTCCCATTAATTTATTATTCATGGTAAAAAGTATTGTTCAGGTGCTACCTAGGTCTTTTTAGCCTGAGTGAGTGTAGAAGCACAGGTAGAGTTTATAAAATAGTGGGGTATCCCCAGAAGTACCTGTGGAACAGCAGTGGCCAGCATCCCGACATCTTCTCTCCATTAGGTACAGCTCCTGAAACTAAGGCCTGAAGAGGAGTCTTAGGCAAGACGTAATAAGTTTTTTCTCAAATTGTCAAGCATAAGTAGATTTTGGTGATGATGGCAGCTTAATGTGCCTGTAGAGGCTTTCTGCCCATAGCTCTGCCATCCTGTGTGGTTTCCACTTATGCTCTGAACTCATGGTGTAACCAAAGCTGCTTTTGAATTCCTGATTCTTTTACCTCCTCCCCCAAGTGTTGGCATTATAGGCAGGTACCCTGCCCTCCACACACAATAACTATTAACATTTAAATGTGAATAGCTACAGGAAGTTATTGTGCTTTTGACTATTATTTTAGAGACATTTAAACAGTTTAGATCAATGAAAAAGGCACAGTCAGAAGAGATTTAGAGGTGGTGACACCCTAGCCCTGGGAAAGAGGGTGGGCTGGGATTAAGAGTGCAGGTAGAATACTTAGTCTTTCAGAGGGAGAGATTTGGGGCCAGCAAAAAGGCTCAGTGAGTAAAGGTGTTTGTTGCTAAGCCTGAAGATCTGGGATTGATCCCTGGAACCCACATGGTAGCAGAGAATTGACTCTAATCTCCATGTGGTATGTACACACTTGTGAGTATACACACACACACACACACACACACACACACACACACACTAAATAAAATGTAACAAAGTATTTAAAACGGTATTGTTTTTTTTCTTTCAGGCAATGACAAAGGAGGGAAAAATAATGAAGAACCAAGTGAACTTCAATCACAAGAAATTTTTTGTCAATGGTGTTTAATTCCCAGATGGTGAGTGTGGAAGGCTGAGGATGCGGCTCAGCGGAAGAGTGATTGCCCAGCATGTGTCAGTGAACAGAGCTGGGGGGATGACTGGGGTAGAGGCACGTGCCTATAACGTTAGCACTCAACAGGCTGAAACAGAAGAATTGGTGTGGGCTTGAGGCCAGCCTGGGCTACACACTAAAAATGTGTTTTAAGAAAACCAAAGCCAAAATCAGAATGATAGGTAACAACAAAATCACCACCACAACTTCAAAAAGTAGGATGCTGCCGGGCAGTGGTGGCGCACACCTTTAATCCCAACACTTGGGAGGCAGAGGCAGGAGGATCTCTGGGAGTTTGAGGCCAGCCTGATGATGTACAGAGTGAGTGCCAGGACAGCTAGGACTGTTTCACAGAGAAACCCAGCCTCAACCCCAAAAGTAATATGCAGAAGGGCTGATGCCTGATATTAGCACTGTTGCATGGGATTTGAGTTTCTTTCAGGAGGTTCCAGAGAAGGTAAGAGAGCTGCAAATGCTCTTCTCAGTCCATTCCAAAGCCAAACATAGGGACTAGGGCAGCACAGGCTTGCAGAAGACCCACGCCGGGCCTCTCCAGACACGGCGGCTTCAGGAGCCGCCATCCAAAGTTCAGTAAACAGGGTCTGCCCCAAGTTACACAGCTGTGGACGTAAAAGGGCCTTTGGAACACTACTATTTGCTTAGATTTCTTTGACCTGTGTCGCTACAATCTTTTACATGTTTCTCTGCCTACCAGCCCAGAGGACTATTTTTTAACTTATTAAAAAAAAGATTTACCTTCTATGGAATTCTTTTGTTTTTTTATTTTTAGATTTTGCATTCTTTGGCAAATTATACATGTATATAATGAATTTTAGTAATTTTCACTTCCATGAACTTTTTAACTATCAAAGTAGAAATGTTGGCCAAGACCTCAGCAGAAATTTTCTCCAGATGCTTTCATTTTAATTTTTCATTTTTTTGCTGCTTAAGTTTATAGTGATAAGCTATACCTAATATGTTTGAGGGCAGCTTGTGTTATATAATACGAGGAGAGGGTCAGAGATTCTACAGAGTGGGGTTTCACTTTCCTTCTCAGGACAATGGAGGCAACACTTACGAGGTTCTTAAAGGATGATGATCAGTCCCTCTACCCTTTGCAATTATTACTGCAAGTGGCAGAACCTGACAGGTTGGGTCAGAGAAGGCGCTGTGGCAAGCTAATTAGCCTATAGGATGAAACCATGGAAAGGGCACCGGGAAGCAGACCCTGCAATTCCCGGATTCCTGTCTCCCCTCCCCTTATTTCCCTTGTGTGCTCACTCAGTCTCTCAAGACTTATTTTCCCAAGAGGAGAACATATCCCCAGCTTCTCTACTTGACAGTAAGGAGTTCATTTTCTCTAGAAACTTTTTTTTTTTTTTTTGGTTTTTCGAGACAGGGTTTCTCTGTAGCTTTGGAGCCTGCTCTGGAACTAGCTCTTGTAGACCAGGCTGGTCTCGAACTCACAAAGATCCGCCTGCCTCTGCCTCCTGAGTGCTGGGATTAAAGGTGTGCGCCACCACTGCCTGGCTCTCTAGAAACTTATTTTTAAAACCCTAGGAAATAGCCGGGCGGTGGTGGCCCATGCCTTCAATCCCAGCGTTCAGGAGGCAGAGGCAGGTGGACCTCTGTGAGTTCAAGGCCAGCCTGGTCTACAAGAGCTAGTTCTAGGACAGGCTCCAAAGCTACAGAAAAACCCTGTCTTGAAAAAATCAAATCAAAACAAAACAAAACCCAAACAACAACAACAGAAAAAAAAAACCCCTAGGAAAAGAATTAATGTCTGTGAGAGACCTGGAGAGGAAGATGGGTTTTGTGTGGAAGTACATCTATTGGCAGTAGCCATCAACGAAGTCTCAAAGGTGGATGGGGCAGGGGGAGTCCCCCAAAGATGTGTGGAGCAAAGTCCCCAAAGGAAAAAGATAACAACAGCATTTGTGTGCCTATCAGCCATAAAAAACTTAGAGCAGATGCAAAGTGTTAAATGACAGACAACATTCTGTTTATGTATACTTACGAGCCACACAAGGAGGGAAACTACGCAAGCTTGGACTTTACCCTATGGCGTTTATAATCAAACAAGGACTATACATAGGTAGTTATGATTTAAGATAGAAGATATATAACAAGAGTGCTCTAGAGAGTGCTCTGTAGAGAGCGGGCTATACTGATTTGGGGGAGGGAGGCAGAGAAGATGCTGTGGACCTTGGGAACATCAGGATGTCAGCTAAGGACAGGTGGTGACTAGAGATAGTCTTTCTGCCTAAAGCGCACGAGGAGGTCTTGCCTTTGAGAGAGGTGTGCAGAAGACATTTGGGGAGCCCCAGAGATGCTAGCTACAGAAAGGTGATGTGGATTAAAGTTATATTGTGGGTCCTCAAGCACCAGGTGTAGGAATTATCCTGTCCCTTCTCTCAGAGAAACCAGTGGGAGGACTTGTCTCGCTGCACAGGTCTAATGGGGGAAGAAAGCTGTCAGGATCTGTAAGAAAAAACAGACCTGTTGCAATGCTCTCTCAGTAGCTCTGATTTGATTACATACCAGAGACAGACAAAAAGATTGGCAGCATACAGTTTATGGTGGGAAAATTAAGCAATAGGACACACACACACACACACTTTTTTTTTTTTAAGTTTCACTCTATCTCAGTCTGGTCTTGAGGTTGTGATCTTTTCTGTGTCATCTTCCCAAGTACTAGGAATATAGGCATGCTTTGCCACACCTGCCTAAGAAGATCAGTTTTAAATCATGTATGAATTACTGGTGCTCACAGGAGGACAACCAGCAGCATTGCCTGGGAGTTGGTAAATAATTCAGTCTTAGACTTTATTCTAGATTTTCCAAATGAGAAACGCAGCAAGAGGCCCAGCAAGCCGTGTTTTATAGAATCTCTAGATAATTCTTATAGATGCTAAATTTGAGGACCTCATATTAATCCCTGGAACCTATAAATATTACTCTTTCTTGAGGAAGGAAAAAGATCTCTGCAGATGTGGTTAAAGTCTAGAGATTTGGGTGGGTCCTAACTGTCTTCATATGTATCCTTATAAGGGACAGAAGAAGGTAATATGTTGAAGACAGAAAGCAATGTGACCATGGAGGCAGAGCCTAGAGTGAAACAGTCACTAGCTAAATAAAGTCGGCAGCCAGCAGAAGCTGAAAGGGAAGAGAAGGGAGACAGAGGAACTTGTGAGCAGCTTGGTTTCAGCACAGCAAAACGAATTACTGGAGGAATAGGAATAGTTCAGTGCTCAAGGGCACTTGCTGGGTTTTGTTTATTTGTTTGTTGTTTGCTCCCCAGCCTCTACACCAGGAGGCTCAAATCTATCGTAATTGGGGTTCCAGGAGATCGGGCACACTCGTCTAGCCTCTGGGGCACCTGCCTTTGTGCATGTTGCACGCATGTAGGCAAGCAGGGACACAGACAGAAAATGAAATGGTTTGAAAGCATTGGTTTCAAGTTTCTGGGCTCTAGAGTCATGAGAAAATGAATCTTCGCTGCTTTATGCCACAAAACTTGTGCTAATTTGTTATATCCTCACAAGAGTGAATACATACAGAAGTAAGGGAGAAAGAACCGCAGGCCAAAGTGTTTGTTGGGTTCTTACACTTGCTGTGATTTTTAAGCTACCATAAGTGCTGATCCCATTGCCTAAGTAACACTTGTCATATCTAAGACATCTTTTTTTATATATTTTATTGTTTTAATTGAGCTATACATTTCCCCCACTGTCCTTTCTTCCTCCTCTCTCCATTTTCCCCTCCTCCTCTGCCCTCCCCCCCCTCCAGATTTACTCAGGAGATTTTGTCTTTTTATTCTTCCTGCACTCCACGTATTTCTCTCTTAGGGTCCTCTTTGTTGTTTAGGTTCTCTAGGGTTGTGGACTGTAGGCTGGTTATCCTTTGCTTATGTTACAGCCCCATTCTGTAGGCTGCCATTTTATATTGTTGATCGTGTCCTATGCTTTACAGAAGTTTTTCAGTTTCAGGAGGTCCCATTTATTAATTGTTCATCTCAGTGTCTGTGCTACTGGAGTTATATTTAGGAAGTGGTCTTCTGTGCCTATGCATTCAAATGTACTTCCTGTTTTCTCTTCTGTGAGTTTCAGCGTGGTTGGTTTTATGTTGAGGTCTTTAATCCATTGGGGTATGTGGATTAATATCTGGGTCTTCGATTCGATTCCATTGGTCCTCCTGTCTGTTTTTATGCCAATACCAAGCAGTTTTCTTTACTGCATCTCTATAGTAGAGTTTGAAGTCAGGGATGGTAATACATTCAGAGGTTCCTTCATTGTACAGGATTGTTTTAGCTATCTTGGGTCTTTTATTTTTTCCATATGAAGTTGAGTATTGTTCTTTTGAGGTCTGTGAAGAATTTTTCTGGGTATTGCATTGAATCTGTAGTCTACTTTTGGTAAGATTACCATTTTTTAC
>JAQHUG010000035.1:9126626-9142464 GCA_028555095.1 Dicrostonyx torquatus
CTGTTGTCTACCCATCTCTTCCTTCAATTGGGACAAGTAGAGCCTATGTTTTGGGGGGCCCTTTCCCCCCAAAACAGAGTAGTTTGGGGCTGTGGCTCAGTCGATCGCTCCTTCAGGTGTAGGCAGATTGTTCTTCGTTCTGTGATCATTCCTACAGGCCCGAGGCTCAGATGGTCATTCCTCCTGGTGTTGGCATGGCTGAGGTTGAGAATCGGGTGGTCAGATAATTTCTGGAGGCCACTGCTGCTGTTGTGGCACACCGAGTTGCTGCTCACACTTCTCCCTGCTTCCTGCCTGGTGCTAGTCCACCTGCTTCTCATGCGTCTCCTCCTGGTGGTCTGGCGCTGTCTGGCCTGTTGTTCTCCCAGCAGCCTGGCCTAAAACATTTTTTTTCCCATCTAGTAAAATTTGCCATTGATATTAAAGTGTAATCATTTTCTCGAGGCTGGCACCAGAGAGGACCTTCAATTACCTTGATTTCCATATGATAAATAGTTCCACAGGAAAGGAAGCAAAGTCTGTTGACAGGAGCAGACTAAGAAAAACAAAACAGGAGGCCTTTTGCTTAGGAAAAAATTTGCCTAAGTTAGCAAGCTGAAATCAAGCTGCAAGTACAGACAAATAAATGACTTTGGGGAATGAAAGTGGCTTTTATTTATGAGGAAAATGCTTCATAAGAAGTAAGGAAAGAATTGATATCTATATCTATGCTACTTGATAAAATAATTGAGCTTTTAAAAAGGTGTTTTGAAGTCCTCATGCATTATTTGTCTTATATGCGATGCATCTCAGAAGCAGCAGAAGCAGACACATGTACACTATCATTCAATTCTTATAACTACTATATGTGCAGAGCAAAATTTTAAAAAATTATTGCATTACAGATAAGAGAAAGGACAAGTTAAGTGACTGGCTCAAGTTTAGGAAAGAGGTAAATACTAGACCTGAGGAACTACCGACAACTGTTCCATAGCACTGTGTCCAGGGACCTGCGCTTCCTGGCTGGCCTCTGTGGTTAATTATGATTATTGGATTGAGGTGGTTATATGAGTGAGGCAGCTCTGAGCCTTGCTCTGAACAGAAGCTGCAAAATTAACAGATTAAATAGCTGGAAGGCTGACTAAACCTGGTCCCTGGCTCAAGTGCAGGAGCACTCCAGAGTGTCTGAAGGCGACCCGTGGCTCATTATAACACTAACATCCCCACCCCTGGCTAGAGATTCAAGATGCTAATGAGGCTTGCCATTTGTGAAACAGTATGTGTTACCACACATAACAGATACAAGCGTGTGCAGAAACGCCCACATGGTCAATAAATTCATGCCATGCAAGCGACAACCCCAAAGTCTATGTGCTGGGGAGATGGCTCAGGGGTTAAAATGCATAAGCAACATCCCTGGAGTTTCCTTTTTTAAATTAATTCATTAATTTGCTCTTCCCGTACATATTTGATACCAATAGAAGTTTCCCTTCCTCCTTTCCTCCCAGTCCCTTCCCAAGACTGGAGTTTTGATTTCCAAAACACACCTAAATTCTGGGTAGGTGTGGCAACCAGCCTCCAATTCTGGCTGGCCTTGTCAGACAGACAGGACACCTCCAGAACAAGCTGGCTAGCAAGACTGGTCATATTGGTGTGCTCTGGGCTTCATTAGTTACCCTCAGTCACCTGGGTGGGTCATTTGACGGCTATTTTGAATATTGCGCCACCAGTATCAAAGTGTATGTGTTCAAGTAACTCAGATTTTCCTTCGTGTGACCCTAAAGCACTTGAAGAACGATGCTGGTGATTCTGCTGTAGGAGAAAAAAAAAAACTTAAAAAAAACAAAAACAAAAACACTTTCTTAAGGTGAAAAGGTAAAAACATCAAGAAGGAAAGAAAAAAAAGTATGCTGTAGTTGCTAGGATCCACGGCAAGAATGAATCATCTCTCTCCATGGAATTCTGAAGAAAGGGGAAAGGTGCTATTTTGCACTCACACTTCAAGCTGTAAAATGTGTGTAAATGCTTTGTTAAGAAGAAAAAAGGCATTAAACCATAGGTTCGGTACTATCTGTAGTTTCAGACCTCCACTGGGCACCTTGGAATAGATCTTCCATAGGGAATGGGGGTGCACTCTTATTCTCAAGTATCATCAGTGGGCACCTCCAGGTTTTCTGATTCTGGTGTTTTAGGACAAAGAGTTAGCAAAGACAGTCGCAAGCAGAAGCAAGGATGATTTGTTAGAAAACGATGCACTTCCATTTAAAACCTAATACCTATTTCTAGAAATTTCTTTCTAATATTTTCAGGTACTTGAAACCATAAAAAGTCAAACTGAATAAGGAATGACTATTGTAGTTAGGCCGTAGTTCAGAGACTCTCTGATGTATAGGTATTTGCTAAGAATTTACTGCATGTTTGGAACTGTGCTTATTAACCCAGGGAAAAACAAAGTGCCCAACATTCCCCTAGGAGAGAGGGACTGCCTATGCCAATGCAGTGAGTAGAAGAAAGAGCCTAATACTAAATGCTGGGTGTAGTTGGGAATGATAGGGTGTGCCTGTAATCCCAGCAGTTACAGGTGGAAGTGGGCGGAGGATCAGGAGTTCAAGGTCATCCTCACCTACCTAGTAAATTTGAGGTGAGTCTGAGCTACAAGAGACTCCATTTAAACAAACATATATTCAAATGACCAAACAAAAGAAAGGCTGTTTTTCTTTATGGGGAAGAATACCTGAAGATGAGGTCATACTCTCAAGAGATAGAAAAGTCAAAGATATGTGTACATAGTAAAATAATATCAATTTGGGAGAGAGGTGTTTTGACTGCAGGAAGAGGTGGGGGCACAGAGGAAGAAAAGGAGTTGTAAGAGCCAGAAGCCAGATCCTCAACAGCAGAGAAGAAACTTCCAGGGCTGTGTGGTTGGAAGGTTTGTAGGAACAGGATGTGCTGCCCCAAGCATAGAAGCCTAGCCATCACTCAGGAGGTCATGGAAGGAGGATCACAAGTGAAAAGAAGACCCTGGGAAATCTCCTTACAAAAACAAACAAACAAACAAACAAAACAAAACCAAAAACCCAAAATCAAGGACATTGATTTGTTCTGTAAAATTGTTTTTGATGCTTCCACAGTTGGGGCTCATCATCTTGAATCTTCCCTGCAAGGTGATTCTATTTGAATCTGCAGTGTTTGCATGTATGTAAAGTATGTAAATCAGGGCCATGTCTGGCAGTGGCAGCAACCACATTCATGCTATAGATGATTATTCAAGATGGTTCACAGAGCGGGCTAAACTGAAGCGCTTGATGATAGAGACAGATCTAGCTATATTCCCCACCCCTGGAGGAACTGGAAAGGATGTGGAGCTATGGTCCATTCTTTATTGAACTGTACAGACCTGGGGATCCCTGCATATGTCTGGTTTACTACTGTATGATGTTTAGACCTTTTGGCTTTTTGAGGGGTCCACCACCCAGCTCCCAGATAAATCACAGACAGATACTTCTTAGATATGAACTCCTGTCCTTAGCTTGGCTTGTTTCTTGCCAACTTTTCTTAAATTATCCCAACTACCTTTTTCTTCTGGGCTTTTTAAAAATCTTTCCCTATTTCTGTATACCTTTCTTTGCTTCTTTCTCTGTGGCTTGCTGTGTATCTGGGTGGCTAGCCTCCATGTCCTCTTCTCCTTCTTGCTCCTTGTTCTTGGTTCTCCTTCTATTTATCCTCTCTGCCTATCCTTGTTCCTGCATCACTATTGGCCATTCATCTCTTTATCAGGTGTTTTAGACAGGCACAGTAACACAGCTTCACAGAGTTAAACAAATGCACCATAAACAAAAGTCACACACCTGAAAATAATATCCCCCAACAGTTTACACCAGTTTATTCAACCACTTACAAGGGTGCCTCAGTTTCTTCTTCACCAGGCTTCCTGTCTCTAAGGTTTCTGTTAGGCGAAAGTCATGTGGCAAGTGAACCTGCTCCTACAGGAGGGGGTGGTGGTTTAAAAGAAAATGGCCCCAAATGGAGTGGCACTATTAAGGGGTGTGGCCTTGTTGGAGGAAGTGTGTCACTGTGGGCTTTGAGGTCTCTTTTGCTCAAGTTTCCCTAAGTGTGACTGTAAGTCAACTTCCTGTTGCCTGCAAGCACCACCTCTCAGCTCCAGCACCATGTCTGCCTGCTCACTGCCATGATTCCCATTGTGATGATAATGGACTGAACCTCTGAAACTACAAGCAAGCCACCCCAATTTCTTGTTTTCTTTATAAGAGTTGCCATGGTCATGGTGTCTCTTCACAGTAATAAAAGCCCAAACTAAGACAAGAGGTAGCTTAGTTGACTCAGTCCAGTCTCCAGCGGCTGACTTGGGTTTGTCTCTGCTGGGCTCCAGAGTTTATTTTCTGTTTACTTAGGGATTAATCATGGTTTCCAGATTGGCTTGCCAGGATGCCAGCAGGGCTGGTTTAAGAAAGCAGAGGTACTGGATTTGGGGTTTTTCCATGCCCAGGCTAGTGATTTTCTGAGGAAGAAAATGAATGGATGTGCTGTCACCTTTATAGCTGCCCAAGGAATTATTGACGTCCCTGTAAATTGTCTGATTCCGGTCGCTTGTCTTACTACACGCCTAGATTTGTTTCTTCCAAAGAAATTGGGCAGGGTTCAGAATAGCTTTCACCAGAGGGTTTTGGATCTGTGTGTGTGTGTGTGTGTGTGTGTATTTATGTAGCGGTGTCTTTCGTAGTTGTTCTCTGCCTTGCAGAGACAGGATCTTTTGCTCAACCTGGAGCTTACTGATTTAGCTAGACCAGCTGGCCAGCAAGCCACGGTGATCCACTTGTGCTGGCCTCCCTAGTGCTAAGATTCAGGAGCCTGGGATCCTGCCTGACCTTTTATGTGGGTCCTGGGCATCTAAGCTCAGGTTTTGTTGTTGTTGCTGTTTGTTTGTTTGTTTTTGAGATAGGTTTTCTCTGTGTAACCCTTGGAACTCACTAAATAGACCCAGCTGACCTCAAAGTCACAGAGATCTGCCTATGTCATATTACCCAGTGCTGGAATTAAAATCCTGTGCCACTAAGACTCACACAAGTGCAAATCAGATAGGGTCCTTCCGCTGAGATGGGGGAAGAGACCACAAGCTCCCATTCCCCAATCAAGACGTTACCTCTAGTTGATTGACATCCCTTGCAAGGGAAAATTTAGTTCTCTCCAACGGAGTCTCACTGGGTATATAAAAATCACACCTAAGGATAAATCCCCATACCCAGCAGTCAAGGAATGACTCAAAATGAACTCAATGATATTTTTGTTCATATTGCTTTATTTGGGCATTTTTTTTGTCTTACTGCTCTTTTGCTTATATATTATGGTTTCTGATTCTGTGTTTTTATAGATTTTTGTTTGTGTGTTTCTTCTGCTTTCTCTTTCTTATTTGTTTATTATGATTTGTTTGCTTCTTTGTTTTCTTTCTTTATTAAATATTTATTTCTTTATTACATATACAGTATTCTGTCTGCTTGTATGCCTACAGTCAAGGAGAGGGCACCAGATCTCATCATTGCAGATGGTTGTGAGACACCATGTGGTTGCTGGGAATTGAACTCAGGACCTCTGGAAGAGCAGCCAGTGCTCTTAACCTCTGAGCTATCTCTCCAGCCCTGATTCTTTGTTTTCTAAAGAGGAGATAGAAGGTGTGAAGTTGGGAGGATATGGGAGGAGTTGGGACAGGGGAACCATAATCAGAATATATTTCATGAAAAAAAATATTTTCAATAAACAGAATAAGCCACCATGCCTGGCTTATATTAAGAATAATCTCTAGCTAGAGAACATTGTACTAGGCTCACAAAGCAATTTATGTTATGAGGTAGATTGGTAAGAAGACTCTGTTGACAATGATGTCTTCATTAGCTCTGCTGTTAGCACATGTCACACAATCATGAGAAACAGAGTGAAGACCCCAGCACTCTCATAAGCCTGGCATCCTGTATATGTCGGTAACTCCAGTTCCAATAGGGGTGGAAACTGGAGGAGCTCTGCAGATGGCTGACTTCCATCATCCCCAAGAAAGCGTGAATCCCAGGTTCAGGGAGAGATCCTATATTGGAAAGAATAGGCCAAGATGATACAGGAGGTCACCCGTGCCGTGCCTTCTTCTTGCCTGTATATGTATACAAGCCTGTCTTTGCACATATACACGCTCATATATATACACAGACACAGGCACACACACAAATAAATACATTTTTATAATACTTTGTAACAGTAGTTTTGTTTTAAAGTTTTTCTTTCCAAATAGCAAAACAATTTAAATGCAGAAATTGTTATCATTTATCAATATGTGTTTATGATTTATTGTTTGGATTCTAAGTTCTGTGTCTTTAGTGTTTCCTGTATGTAAAGGTACATATGCACCAGATAGGAAGTAGCATCGCTCTGTACACTATGATGAGAAGCCCTGAAGATAGACAGTGTTCTAGTTAGGGTTTCTATTGCTATGATGCAACAACAGGACCAAAGCAACTTGGAGAGGAAAGTACTTATTCAGCTTATGCTTCCACATATCATATCAAAGGAAGTCAGGACAGGAGCTCAAACAGGCCAGAGACATGGCTGATGTAGAGGCCATGGAGGAGTGCTGCTTACTGGCTTGCTCCTCGTGTCTTGCTCAGCTGGTTTTCTTATAGAACCCAGGACCACCAGCCCAAGAATGGTACCACCCATAATGGGCTGGGCCCTCCTCCACAATCACTAATTAAGAAAATGCGTGCAGGCTTGCCTACAGCTGGATGTTATAGAGGCATTTTCTCAATTGAGGCTTCCTTCCATCCAGTGATTCTTTCTTGTGTCAAGTTGACATAAAACCAGCAGGTGAGATTGGCATCAATGAAACAATGGAAATTGGACCTTGGCATTATATTGATGCCTGAAGTTCCACTTCAGGGCAGTACTCCATACAGTTGGGTGTAGGCTCCAGCAGTGTCTGTGTGTTTTGGTGGGTGAGGATACCCTGCTAAGTTCAAGCTAGGAAGTGTGGTATATTCAAATACCACGTCATCAACTCTCCTGACGTGTTTTCTGCACTGCTCGCATGGGACTTACAGTTGTTGGGAAAGGAGGTCCACTAAAGTCCATAAGTCCATCTCCTACTGAAAAGATGGAGAAAACAAAACAAAAACAACAATGGAAAATCATTCTTTCACTCTTTACAGGATCTGGCTTTCTGTTAGGTGGAAGTAACCTGGCAAGGGAACCTGTTCCTGAAGGAGGGGGTAGCTCAGTACACACACTCACACACACACACACACACACACACACACACACACACACACACACACACCCCAAAAGCAATCACCCAAATGAAATACAGTCAGTATTTTGAAAATTTAGAGTTGGAAAGGGCTTTGAAGTCATCTGGTCTACCTCTCGATGAGCTGTATGAACCCTCTACAACATCACATGGAGGTTTATTCCCTTTCTGCTTCACTCAGACAATACTCTTTTTAGATGTACTTATACATGTCCCCTACATATACCCAGAACCATCTAGCAAGATTCTGTCTATCCTGGTAGCTATTAATTAATGCTTCCTTAGTGCTCATGATGATATAAGGCTCTTCTATCTTTATCCAAATGTGCCATGCTAGGTCCTACAGGGACAGGATAGAACTGAAGAATGGAGCCCGAGCCTGAGTAAGGACATTCATTTCAGCAGAGAAATTGAGACACAAGACACAAATGTGTGCTGCCTGGGAGGAATAATGGAGGAAGATGCAAGGAAGAGAGACCATGGGAGCTTAGCCTTGGAGTGTGGGTGAGATCTGAAAATTGTTCCTAAGGAAGGCCTAGAAAAGAATCAACATTCTGGTACATGGGCAAATAATTCAATAGTATCTAGGTGATGTGGTTAACCTGATTTTCCTAGTGGCCACAGCAGCAATCTTGCCTCTCATGGGTGTGGCTTGGGACTGAGGATTCTGATCCTTTTGATTCTAGAAGAGACTGTCGGTACATCTGATTTTCAACAGCTGGGTCCTGCTTGCTTTAGTTCCCCCCCCTTCATTGCTGTGATAAAATACTCTGCCAAGAACAATTTAAAGTTTGTGTGTGTGAGGGGGTCTGGCTCATAGCTCATGGGTACAGTCTACTATGGCATGGAAGTCAGGGCTGCAGGGTCTCGAAGCAGCTCCTCACACTGCTTCCATAGAGTTGCTATGCAGTTAGTTCCGTTCCTCCACTCATACAGGCCTGGATCCCCTGAAGGGTTCTGTTCGCAATTAAGATAGGGCTTTTCCATCAATTGATGTGATCGAGATAATCCCTCGTGGTCATGCCTGGGAGTTCATCTCCCAGGTAACTATGGATTCTGTTAAACTGACAATTAGCACTAACCATCATGTCACTAAACCATATTTTTTGTCTCCAGAGTAGTTTATGGAGAATGAATGAGGTAGAATTCTAGAAGCAGACACAGGTCATTTTCATTTTGGAAAATTATAACCAAATGAGACTTTTTTTTTGTACTGAGATCCAGCCCAGGGCCTGGCAGATGCTATCTTAGAAATTATGACATTCATTTTTTAACCAGGTATTTGGCACATAGGTATGTCTGTGTACCACATGCATGCCTAGAGCCTGTGAAGTAGATGCTGCCAAATTCCTTGAAATTGGATTTACAGATGGTTGTGAGCAGCCGTGTGGGAGATGGGAATTGAACCCAGATCCTTCAAGGAGCATCCATTGCTCTAACATCTGAGCCATCTCTTTAGCCCCCAAGAGAGATAGTCCTCTTGAACAACAAAGGTCTGGAGTCTGAGACACTCACTGTGAGCATGTAAGCTCTCTTACTAATTTCCTCCTACGCTGGGCTAATTCCACACCTAAGGTGGCTCTGATGTGTTTGCTTGCTGAACGCAGAGGGTGGTTACAGGGACAGAGGCTGAGCTACTGGCAGGATGCTGTCCCTTCACCCCTGACTCACCGGACGTCTGGACCAGCTTACTTCCCCTTCCGCTCTTCCTTTGTTTATGTTGGACCCCAGGCAGTTCTCCCTTTCCTTCATTCCATGGAAATGAATGTGTGTGCTTGTGGGTGTGCTTTAAGACATGGATGGAGAGATTTGTGTCTGTCCTCTTGAGGCAAAGCACAGACTCACTATCCCTGCAGGAATACCCGTGGGAGAGTGTAGCAGGGTAAACAGCAGCTTTCTCAATGGTGGCTTGTTTTTGCAGGAGATAAGCAGCATCTTGGGCAAACTGAGGCACAGAGTCCTGTTTGCTCACTTGCCCACTTTTCTCCTAGCTGCTGGAGCAGGCTGTCAGGGAGCTGATTTTACCTCTCCCTAAACAGGGTTGGCATTTCATCCTTGAGTTTAGTACCAAGCATTGCTCTTTTTTGTTGCTGTTGTCTTGCTTATAAGAGACAGCGTCATCCTGGTGGTTGGTGGCGGGTGCTTTCAATCCCAGTTCTCAGAGGCAGAGGGGGTGGATTTCTGAGTACCAGGCTAGCATGTTCTACAGAGAAAGAATTTCAGAACAGATCTAAGGTGGCTCTTTGTTTGCTTGCTGAACACAGAGGTGGTTACAGGGACAGAGGCCGAGCCACTGGCAAGATGCAGAGAAACCTTGTCTCAAACAATGAATGAATAAACGAATGTCTAAATAAATAATGCATGAATTAATTAATTTTAAAAATAAAAGAGAGCATTTAGACCCCACTGCCTCATTATTGAAAGTGGTAGGGTTACAGATGTGCCACCACATCTGGCTTCACATGTATTTTTTATTAAATGTTTTTCTTTATTATTTATTATGTATACAGTAGTCTACCTGCATGTACAACTGCAGACCAGAAGAGGGCATCAGATCTTATTACAGATGGTTGTGAGGCACCATGTGGTTGCTGGGAATTGAACTCAGGACCTTTGGAAGAACAGTCAGTGATCTTAACTTCTGAGCCATTTCTCCAGCCCTTCACAAGTATTTTTTATCACATTCATTCATTTGTGTGTGTGTGTGTGTGTGTGTGTGTGTGTGTGTGTGCATGCGTGGGCCTGTGCACATTGTGTGTGTAGGTCTGAGGGCAACTTGTTGGTTCTTTCCTTACACCACACCCATCCCAGGAACAGAAGTCAGGTCCTCAGGTGGTTAGCAAGTTCCCTCACTTGCTGGACCATCACTTTATTTGTCTATAGATCTAGGACATCTGTTCTACACTACATACCATTCATAGGACAGAGTTTGTGAATGCATAGAATTTAGAAAGAGCAGAATTTCTTCCCTGGCTAAGGTTTTTATTTCACAAGAATTTCATTTCTTATTCTGATTTGTACTTCTTTTAAGAGAAAGAGGAGAGAGCACTGAACTAAGGTACAGTCCGTTAATCATCCTCTTGTTTTTATGCCCTAGACAAGTGTGATTCCTGAAGTCCCAGGAAACTATGGGTGGAGCACAGGAGCCTTTAGCCTACTCTTCTCTACTATTTGGGTTAAGATCGGGTGTTTCTACAATCCCCCACTATGGGACTCTTAGGCAATCTTGATGATCCATGATGGTAAGTGTAGCATGTCTTTTCTAGCAAAATATTTGACCACGTGTTTCTGACATGTGCTACCCGCAGCCAGTGCAGTCTCTGCCGCGTGTAACCCCGAGTCCTGGCTTCTCTGCGTCACTTCCATGGTGACTTTCTATACCGCTCACCTCTGATACCATCTATTCACTGATTTTGATAGATTTGTATATCTGGCCCCTGCTCTGTTGAAAAATCATGCTGTCTCCCTCAGAATTTCTGGCACATACCTCAAGCTCAGGGTGTTGGATAGGAGTGTGCCTGGTCTCTGTTGCCTCCCATACTCACTACTTCACTAGCTCAGATCTGAAACCAGATTGCTGCTTAATGCCTCGCTTCCCTTGCAGTCCTCTCACCAGCAGATAATCCCCTCTGCTCCTTTGCCCAAGAGCAGCTAGAGTGGTCCTTTTGGAAATGGAGTCAGGTACCAGATATCGTGTCCTACACTGTAATCCCAGCACTTGAGAGGTGGAGGCAGGAGGATCAGAAATTCAAGACAAACCTTGGCTAGATACCAAGTGTTTTTTTTCTTTTTCTTCTTTTTTTGGTTTTTCGAGTCAGGGTTTATCTGGAGTCTGTTCTGGAACTAGCTCTTGTAGACCAGGCTGGCTTTGAACCACAAGGCCTTACTTAAGAAACAAGCAAACCAAAGAGCAACAGTAAAAACAACAGTGCCCCCAAATCACCTCAATGCCTGTTCAAAGTTCACTGATTGATTCCTACTCATAGAACAATACCAGAGCTGGAATTAGCTGGATCCCTGCAAGCTTTTCCAGTTCGCTTGCTCAGCTACCACCACGTTAGTCTTTTTGCCCTCTCTGACCTTGCCAAAAATGTTCTTACGTCTCTGAGCAGAACTGATAGAATGAATATATTACACATGAGATTTATTAGATTAGCTTTCTTGGTATGTATTGGGTAGCCCAACCTGGTCATCTGCACACTGTAGAGGCTGAGGGTAGATGCCCCAGAATCCCAATCTTGTGCTGAAGGCTGGAGGACACTTGGAGAGCTACTGTTTCTTCAGTAAATATTGCAAGGCCATGAAGCTGGTTTCTGACATAAGTGCAGGATAGCAGTGGCAGTGGCAGCAGAAGCCACAGCGTAGCTGCCTCATTAGCAAGCAGTAGACTAACAGGCCAAAAGCAGCCCCCTTTCCCCCTAACCTTCTTACATATGGGCCAGAGCTTCGAGGTTCTATCCACGCTAGAGGAGGGTCTTTCCCTTCAGGAACCCTCACAAGAAATAAATTCCTTACAAATATGCTCACAGGCATGACTCTTAGTTGATTCTAGAGCCCACTGAGTTGATAACCCTATGCCTGCCCTGTGGTGCCCTTGCTGTAGATGGCCCCTTAGTCCCTTGTCTGCCCTTTTCCAGGTTTTGCTTGAGACAGATCTGTGTAGTTCTGGCTTCCAACTTGCCATCTTCATGCCTTCGCTTCTTAAATGTTGAGGTTATAGAGCGACCACCACGACCTCAGTACTCTTTATTACCCTCCTTTTTTCCCTCTTTCTCTCTGGGTTTTTTTTTTTACCAACTGATACAAGGTTGCTAATTCTGGCACTAGGTATTTGGGGATAGTTCATTGTTGTTGGATGTGGCCTGCATGATGTTGGACGTGGCCTGCATGATGTTGGACGTTTAGAGACATCCTTATCTACCTATCGAATACCCACTCCTCTTCAAGTTGTGATAGCCAGAAGTATCTCTAGGTATTGACTAATGTCTCCTCCCCTTGGTCCTGGTGGAGAATTGGTGGCTCACTCAGCAGGCATTTTATCTGTTTATTTACTTAGCACTTCCCCTTTCCTCCTCACCTACGGTGCAAGCTTCACAGAGCACGAATTTTCACCTCTGTTCTCCACTCTAGTGCTCGACAATTCTCCAACAAATATCACCAGTGAAAGAGGCAGCCAGCTCCGCCTTCTCTCCTTCCCTAGCTCCTGCTCTGCTGCAGGCCCACTGGCCTTTCCTCCTCTCTCATTCTGCCCCTGCGGGTCTTTGTTCATCAGTTCACATTCCTGACCAGCCCTGTTTGCTGGTCTCTGTTTCTCTGCTCAAAGGTCAGAGTCTTCCCTGCATCCCCTATTCTACAGCCAGTGTTACCTTATCTCACTTTCTGATCTCATTTACCCTTTAAATGATCTCATTTCTTCTTTTAAAAATATTTATTTTTTATTATCTTTAATTAAAATATCAGATTATGTGTGTTTGTCTGTGTGCAGGTATGTACACATGCCTGCGAGTGCCTGCAGAGGGCAGAGGTGCTGCCTCCCCTGGAGCTGGAGTTACAGGCAGTTGTGAGCTGCCCTTTGTGGGTGCTGGGAACTGAACTCTGCAAGAGCAGGATGTGCTCTTGACTGCTGAGCCATCTCCATCCCCATCGCATTGTTTCTTCTACCTGCATTTTAAATTGAGTCTCTCCTAGTCTAAGACAGTTCCACATCTGTAGTTTGTGGAATCAATAAACCTCTTTCCTGATTTCAGGGCGGGACAGATTCCCAGTTGCTGGGTTTGTGTCTGTGAAGGAATTATAAAAAGAAGAACAGCCGCTCTAGCTATTCAAGCCCAGACCATGAATCATGTCAAAGGCTGAAAACTGCCTCATGTGAAGTTTTAGGAGCAAGTTTGAAAGTCAACTTTGAAAGTCATCGATAAAGCCATATTATCTCTCTTTTTACTGGGCAATATATTGGTGAACTGGGACATCAAGGTCTTAGCTATTGGCTCTTGGACCAAACTGCTATTGCCAGACCAAAGGACCATTATGAAAAGGTGGCCAGAATGATCAAGAATTACCCCAGACAGGTGGTGGTGACACACGCCTTTAATACCAGCATTTCGGAGGCAGAGGCAGGAGGATCTCTTGTGAGTTCCAGGGAAGCCTGGTCTACAGAGTGAGTTCCAGGACAGCCAGGGTGGTTGTTACACAGAGAAACCCTGTCTCAAAACAAAACCACCTGACAAAAATTGCTCCATAAATACCTGACACTGCCACAGTGTATCCAGCAGAAAGAGCAACAACAGCAGAACAGACTCCCTGGCTCTCATACCAATAACACCTGAGTGACAGAACAAACTAACCCCAAGTCATGGATGTGTAGAGTCTGGAAAACACCATATGTGGTGGTTCGAAAGAAAATGGCCGCTGTAAGGAGTGGCACTATTAGAAGGTGTGGCTTTGTTGGAGTAGGTGTGGCCTTGTTTGAGGAAGTGTGTCACGGTGGGAGTGGGCTTTGAGGTCTCCTATGCTCAAACTATGCCTAGTGTGGCACCCTGACTGCTTCTGCTACCTTCAGATCAAGATGTAGAACCCTCAGCTCCTTCTCCAGCACCATGTCTGCCTGTGGGCCACCACGCTTCCCACCGTGAGGATAATGGACTGAACTCCTCTGAAAGTGCAAGCCACCCCCAATTAGATGTTTTCCTTTGTAAGAGTTGCCGTGATCACGGTGTCTCTTGTCGGCGATAGGAATCCTAAGACACCATTTCTTCAGCACAGAAAGGACATCTCAAGGAATTGTAAGTGGGCTGTGGGGGAAGTCCACCATCATCAGGCAGAATGGGGGACAAAGAATTATAGGGAAAAAGGTAAAGGAATTTTCAAGTTGCATCTTCCATAAGACAATATTGTAGTAAAACAAACCAAATAGTCAAATGTCTCTTCTGTGTGTTCTGATGTCTTAGTTTTCTATTGTCATGAAGAGATATCATGACTAGGGCAGCTTACAAAAGAAAGCTTTTATTGGGAACTTGCTTACAGTTTTAGAAGGCCAGTCTATGGCCATCATGTCAGGGGATATGACAGCAGGCAGGCGTGCTCACTATTTGAGCAGTAGTTAAGAGATCACATGTTGAGACAACAGCCATAAGGTGTATGTATGACCTGCACTTCCTAATCCTTCCAGTTCTAGCATCTGGGAACAAAACATTCAAACATACTAGCCTATGGGAGCCATTCCCATTGAAAACACCACAGCAGATCCAACTTTAGGAATGATACTTATCTCCCCAAATGTAATACCTGGGGCTGGGAATATAGCTCCATGGTAGAGCTCATGCCTAGCATGCATGAGGCTTTAGAATTGATCCTTAACACTGAGAACAATGAACACCACCACCAACAACAACAAAAATCCCAAACAACAAAAGGAAAGATGCAATAGCTTAAATTTGCGGCCATGAAGCGCATTGTCATCTATGTAACATCAGTCTCATGTTCATGGAAGCCGATAAATCCCTGAACCGAGTTCCTCCAGAGAGGGGGCTGTTCATACTTTCCAGCTCCTTGAGGAACATGCGAGACTGGCCAGCCTGGCGCTGTTTCCACTGTGGCTCATGACATTTCTAAAGTACGGCAGTGGCAATAAGCTGAAAGAAGAATTAAATTATAGAGAATCTCAGAAGAGGAATTTTTTTGTGTTGGTAAAGAAAGAACTATAGATGGATACGGTGGTGCCTATCTGTAACCCTAGCACTGTGGGAGGCTGAGCTAGGAGGATTTTGAATTCTGGGCTATCCTAGGCTACAGAGTAAGACCCTGTCTTGAAAGGAAAACAGTGAAAGAAAGATATTAATTACCTGATTTCATTTTTATTATGTGGAATCCATAGACATTTATATGAACATATTATTTTATTAAATATATGATTCATTTAGTATATACGAATATACATACACATAATGCATATACTGGAAGAATAAAATCATAGGGAAAGAATACTAAAATTGGTGAATAGACATGATTTCTGTATATTTGCCTAGAGGCTTAAGGACTTCAAGGTTAATGAAGCTTAGAAATTAATTAGAGAGGCTAGAACTAAAGAATTCCCTGGTGATCAGGAAAAGGGTTATTGATTTTTATCTCAGAAGGAAACAACAGCAATTCAGTTCCTATTAGGGAGAACCAATCCGTAAGGTATTTTTGCTTTAACTTAATTACTTCTTTTATTTTTGAGATTATTACAGTTAAGTCATTTCCCCCTTCCCTTCCCTTCCTCCAAACCTCTCGTTTACCTCTCCTTGCTCTTTTTCAAATTCATGTCCCTTTTTTTATTAGTTGTTATTAAAATAACTGTAATGCAATATGGCTATGTATGTGTATGTATATGTGTTTATAAATATGTATAAATTCCTGACTACATAAGCACTTTCTCAGTCTTATAATGTTACTTTTTGTGTGTTTTCAGGGCTGTTTGGCACTGGGCAGTCAGTTGTTGGGCTCTTGCCTGGGGAAGACATTTTTGTCCTGCTCTCAGCATTCCCTAGACCTGTGGTTCTTTGTGTAGGACTG
>JAQHUG010000035.1:9173692-9185296 GCA_028555095.1 Dicrostonyx torquatus
AGAGAGAGAGAGAGAGAGAGAGAGAGAGAGAGAAAACGTGTCTAAAGACTAAGTTTCTTATTAGGTTGAAGAGACATGTACCTTGGGAAATATCCTGAACATGGATGGTAGTGTGAATAATTCAGTAATATCCTAAAAAAAATTCACTGGATTTTAAGACAAGCAATGCACAAATTATGCCTCAATTTAACAGCTTTAGCTGTTTAAGAAAATGTCCATGGAAAAACAGGAGTGACTCTAATGATGGTAACCAGCCAAGCATACATGAGAACCGGGATCAGTGCTAAGGAGAAAGGGAGCTACCTGGGCTCCTGCAAACAATTCACTATAATTCTCACTCCTTTCGCGCTCATTTGTAGCATTGCTTTATTATATTTTTCATAGCTCTAAGATAAACTGATGAAATTAGACGTGTGTTATTTATATTTTCCTGAAATTTATTTAATGTTGTTGTGGAAACATGATCTCATGTAGCCCAGTGTGGCTCACAGCTTGCTACGTAGCTGAGGATGGCCTTGAACTCCTGATCCTTCTACCACATCTAGAGAGCTAGTGTAAAAGCACACACCAACCACACCCAACTTGAAGATGCTTGTAACCCACGATAAAACTTTGGTTTTTTTTTTATGACTTTTTTTTTTAAGAGAACAAATAACTTTGGATTTTACCAGCTAGAGTTCTCTCACCCTGAAGCAGCTCACGATGACCAGAGTAGAGGGCACTAGAAAAGGAAGAGGCATTTTTGCATGGAAGAATCTCTTCTAGCAGGAGTTCTTCTGCAGGTACCGTGACCACAGGCAAAGTCACCCCTGTTTCTGCTCACTCTGGCACACATCTAGTGACAGTGGTGTGAGTCTTTGAAATAATGGAAGAACACAATAGTTTATTTTTTAAAAAACTTCTGTTTCTTTCCTGGTCTATGTGGAAGCCTCAAGCAGGTAAAGCACGCGTTATGCGCGCTGGTAGAGGGACAGTGGCCAAGTCTGCGTTTTAATCACAGGGCTCCTGTAGTCTTATGCAAAGCAGCATAGGGTGTGGTGTATGAGAAACTCATGAAGGCATTTCTACCGAAGTGCATTTAAGAAAGGAGGATTAAAGAGAAGAAACATGATCCTAGGGATAGGAGGAGGAACTCCTTAGTGGGCACATTTTGTAATTGTTCTTTTTGGCCTCATGTGGAGGAATGACGCCAAAACTGGAAGCCCATAAAAGGAAACCAGAAAATGAACTAAAAACACTGAAACACAAAACTGAACAAGTAAGGAAACAATATCCTAGGGACAACATACATCACAACAATTTCATACGGACTTCCTCATCTTCTAGACTGTCAGAGCCGCTGTGGTCCCTTTACGAGACCTTTGTGAGACAGGTGCTTCCAATGTAGCCCAGGCTAGACAGCAACTTGCTATGTAGCCTGGCATTTTGTATTGCGTGGGCCTCAGCCCTTTGGTACCGGGATTGCAGGCATGTGCCCCTGTGTGGTGCTGCTGAGCACAGCTTCTGTGTGGTTCTTGCAGATGTGAAAAGTGAGTTAAAGATGTAAAGCAGGAACTAGATAAATTCTTGTATTTTGATAGATCTTAACTTTTGGAGCCTCACATTCTCTCTGTATTAGGAGGAAAAATTACATTTGTTTTCTTACCCCCTTATCAAAACTATCTAATATGTATGGTTTATTTGAGAGGAAAAACCACTTAATTGACCAATCCACGAGTCACAGGAACTTTAAAAAAAAAATCAGTTAGCTCATACTACCATTGTGTCACAAGCCGCAGCTTTGCGGAGAACCTCCGTGAAAACAAGACAATGCACACTGGACACGGGTCCTGTCCCCACTGGTTTAGGAAGCTCATATAGTTCAGAGCTTGTGCTAAGGCAACAAAGGGGAGGCCTGGGGTTCTGGGGTGAAGCATAATGGGTAGGGTGGTGGGAGCCTTGGGAAGGGGCTGGCCAGTGCCGGAAGAGAGAAGAGAAAGCAGTGAGCAGGAGGCTGGGTGGTCTTAGGTTTCAGGAGGTGTGATGTCATTCCCGAGGGAGCAGGCGTTCAAGAGTCATCTCTTGGCAGTTTTTTTTAGGGCAGTAGCAGAAGGGATGCATGGTGGGAAGACAATGGTTTGTGTAACTCCATGTAGCCCTGGTGAGCTGGGAAAGGCATCTCCACCCTTGTAGTCTGGTTCCAAACCCTCCATGAGGGAGGATGTGTATAAATTCCTCCAAGAACCAAAATTCTTTAAAAAAAAAAAAAAAAAAAGCCAAGGTGCTTACATGCTCATTTGAAAACAAACAACCTTTAAACAATCTTTAAAACAGGTACGAAGTTTGTTTTTTGTTTTGTTTTTATTTTTTGAATACTCCCACTACTGTTTAAAAGTATTGACACTTTTAAGAAATAACAGGTGTTAGTTATGGCTCACACCTTTAATTCCAGCACTTGAGAGGCAGAGGCAGTTGAATATCTGAGTTTGAGGCCAGCCTGTTCTTCAGAGCAAGCTCCAGAAAGGTTCCAAAGCTACAGAGAAAATCCTGTCTCAGTGCCTCCTCCTCACTCCCCAGAAATGCATAGATAGAACAGGTGTTAGCTCATGTGTTCCTTACAACAATGTCACAGATATCACAACCCCACAGTGCCCCAGTGGCATTTAAGGCAGACAGAGGGGTGAAGTCTCTCAACCAAAGGCACAAGGAGAATGTCAGGGGGAGCTGATTAAGTGAGCCCAGGCAGTTTGATTTCATAGTAATGACACCAGTCACCTGGCTGCCTCTCGTCCATTCTTGGGCTCTGTGTGAAATGTTAAACATTTAGATTTCTAGGTCTCATCTCAGAGCTTCTGAGAGTCCATCTTTGTGGTCCCAAGAAGTCTGTGTTGCTAGCCTGTTTCTAGTAGTTCCCTGTGGATCTATAGACCAGCACTGGGGAATAGAATGTACTGTTGTCTGAAGTTTCTTTCTGTCCCTACCTCCCTTTTTCCTTTCTTCCTCCCTTCCTTCTTATTCTTCTTTCTTTCTTTCCCTTTTTTCTTTCTTTCTTCGTTTGAGATTTTATTTATGTGTATGTGTGTGCCTGTGAGTTTATGTGCACTATGCGTATGCAGATGTCTTGAAGGTCAAAAGGAGACAAATCCCTTCAAACTGGAGCTACACTTAGTTGTTAGCTGTTTTATGCCTGGGCTGGGAACTGAGCCTAGGTTGTCTGTAACACAAACACAGTGACTACTCTTTTGTTGTTTTTTTTTTTTTTTTTTTTTTTTTTTTTTTGAGACAGGGTTTCTCTGTAGCTTTGGAGCCTGTTCTGGAACTAGCTCTGTAGACCAGGCTAGCCTTAAACTCATAGAGATCCACCTGCCTCTGCCTTGTGAGTGCTGGGATTAAAGGCGTGTGCCACCATCGCCTAGCTTTCCAGGGCAATTATTAAAAGCCAGGAAAGATGGACATTTATTTAACGAAAAGAAATTCAACGTTAGTAAATCGTTTTTGAAATGCACGTCTATGATTTCCTTACCATTGTCTCTTACGTTAATATATATATATATTGGTTTTTTTGAGATAGGGTTTCCCTGTGGCTTTGGAGCCTGTGCTGGAACTAGCTCTTGTAGACCAGGCTGGTCTCAAACTCACAAAGATCCGCCTGCCTCTGCCTCCCGAGTGCTGTTGACTCCCTTTTCAAGGCCTTCCATCTATTAGGTTTTATTCATATCTTTGATCTGCAAAATTCTTCTTAACAATGAAAATAAAAAAAGATGAACAATCAAATGAGGAACAGAAAGTGAAGAGGTCTCTTCCGCACCTTTCTTTTCCTGCGCAGTTTGGATTCCTAGATTCTCAGGTCATGGTCTTTCCCATACTATTGATGGATACACTGAGACAATAGGACCAAGCTAGCTTTTGTGGGAGCAAATGGTAAGTCAGAGATTAAGAGTGAAAATGAGCAGAGAACTCTCCATGAGCTTGCCAATCAGATAGCCATTAGAAGTCGATCCACTGGCAATGGTCGTCTTCTCTAAGAAAATGACTTAACTAAGCAAATCAGGAGCTGATGGCGACTCAGTGAACAAGAGTGCTTGGTGCGTAAGCCCGATGAGCTGAGGCTGATCCCCTGAATCTGCAGAAAAGGACAGGCATGATGGCCTGCACCTGTGAGCCCATGGTTAGACAGGAGGCAGGGATAGAAGCATCTTCCAGGTCAAGAACCAGTTAGCCTGCAGGACAAAGCGGGGCAGAAGCAAGAGAGACAACAAAACAAAGCGAAACCAGGTGAAAGAAGAGAATTGACTCCAAAAAGCCTCTGACCTCCAGGACAGCCCTGGGGCAAGCGCCTCCATATGCAATCACGGCACAAAGAAAAACAAAAAATCATAAGCAAATACATACTCTTAAAAGCAAATGGGAATTTGGGGAGGATTTCAATTCCTGTTTTACTCCAACTCCTCTGAAGGTTTCAGGTGCTCTGCCTGTTGGCCTGCAGTCTGGTCTCCTGCCTGAGTTCAAACGACAGCCTATTTCCTCTTCCCTTTATCAAAGCAAGTATTGTGTATCCCAGTTTCTATTTCATTTGTTCCTGAACACAGCTTAAAGGTCTCTGTCATTATCTCCACTGTACACACGCTTAATGCCAAATGCCTGAGGCAGGATCAAGCCCTGAAACTCTCTCTCTCTGGCTCTTCCTGTTCAGCCTTTTAAACTCCCACAGAATATCCCTTTCCATTGGTGTGTCTCCTGGTTCAGAAGTCTGGGTTGCCTTGATGAAGGCATTGTTTGAGACTTTACATTCAGTATACTGGGGTGTTTCCTAAGCCTTGGGCTGGGTCTGTTCTCTGCCCATCTCAAAGGTCTGTTTGGCTAGCTCAGATGTGGTCTGAGGAGTCCATTGGGGATGAGGTTATGCTGGGAAGCAGAGCCCCCCTTAAAAAGTACATAAAATCTGCACAGTAAGATGGTTAAACTGTGAAAGTCATGTGAAGAATGAACGGATGGCACACACAGTCAAATCCGTGGTCCACTTCACTCTTCATTTTGTTGGCTTTCAAAGATGTCTGGTCGCTGTTGGAGGGAACACCCTCCCTCATACCTGGCTGGCTCTTTCCCTCCATTCTCTTCTCTCCCTTCTTTCCTTCTTCCTGTCACTGTATGGTGTGGGGACTGAGTCCAGTGCCTTGTATACAACCAAGAAATGTTCACCATGGGTGATATCCTCAGTGCTGGAAGAGCCTTTGTTACCTATGCAGTATATACATAGTAGCAAGGTCCAAGGCACTCTAAAGTTAGGAGGTCCTGGCAGCTCCCAGTTCGTTGTTTCCAAGGTCAAAAGGACATATAATACTCATCTCAATAAAAATGCAGTCAAGGTTTCATGCGTTAAGATTTTTCTAGTGCAGTGATTTCAAAGTTGTTTTTGTTCGTGTCTTGATTTTTCAACAAGTCATTTTTCTTCTGACTTGTCGGCATTCTAGTCTCTGTACTGTTCTCTAGCTCTCCAAGCATGGCTTCTGGGATTTACTGGAGGGAGAAGAGAGCCAGGGGGAGCAGTACTGGGTATGCTGTGTCACATGTGGGCATGGAAATGCACAGCGAGGTGCTGTTGGAGCCATCGGGGTGGCAGGACTGGTCCCTGTGCACTAGAGAAGATGCCAGGCTTCTCGGAGCCTTTCATGCTCATACTTGCCTGAGCCCTGCAGGGCTGTTCTCTTTGCTTCTTTCCCTTCTTCCAAACCTGCTCTGGGCAGAGTGCTGTGTCCAGGAAACCTTCAGCTGTTGCCTACTAAGCAAGGTGTGGCCAGACCGGTTCCCACCCAGCAGAACTGCTCTGTTCCAGGTGGAGAACAGTCCAGAAACTTTGTCCCTATATTGCAGATTATGAGCTAGCAAACTGACAAACCATCAAAAAGCACCCAGCTCTCCAGCCGTGGATTGCTTTATGAACTTCCTCTGCCCAGCCCTCCAGGGTTAACCTTCTCTGTCTTTCATAGGCCTCTGTAGTCTATACTATTATTCAAAACTTGACCATATTTTGTTAGATTCATTGTTGAACGTTTCATCTATTTTGAGTAGGGACATTTCTTTATTCACTTTTGTTATATTTTACTTGGAAAAAAACCTAAAACCATTCAAGCTAAGATGTAAGGAGCTGGTATTTGCTGGGGCTGCCTCTGCTTCTTTCGACAGTCTGAACACACAGCTACAGGATGGGTTCAGGAAATGACTGAATTTCTAACTCAAGAAATGCTCTAGTCATACTGTTAAATAGCAGCTACAGATCAGGTCCAACAGGTATGTAACACCGTATAAACCAGACAAGGACATTTGGGTTTCCCCACAAAAAGATTACTTAGTTTTCTTTTATTGAAAAGATTTTTTTCATACTATATATTTTGATTATGGTTTCCCCTAATCCTACTCTTCCCAGTTCCTCCAAGACCCCCTCCCATCTGGATCTACACCATTTCTGTCTCTCTTTAGGAAAAACAGCAACAATAACAAAAAGAACCAACCAGCCATCTAAGGAATAATAAAATAATAAAATACAATAAGTTAAATAAAGACCAAACAAATTAGAATATGACAAAACAATCAGACAAGAAAAAGAGCTGAAATAAAAGCACAGGAAACGCAGATAGATACATACATACACATATACACACAGAGAAATACACATACAGACACACACACACGCATAATCCCAAATGGGAAGCAAAGAATCTGTAAGGTAAAAAACAAAACAAAACAAACAAACAAAAAGCCCTAAAACCCCAAAACAAAAACCAATGTCTCGGCTTAACATTATGAGACAAAGAACCTCCAAAGGAGCTGTTGTATTTTGTGTTGCTTGGTGTAGGAGGGTTATTCTGTATTTTGGGTTGCTCTCATTGGTTGAATAAAGGACTGCCTGGCCTGTAGGATAGGACACAGAGTAGACAGAACGGAAGGCGGTGAGAGAGAAGGAAATGTGAGAGCCTGAGAGAGAAGGAAATGTGAGAGCCGCCATGTAGCTGCCAGGGTCAGACATGCTGAACGATTCCCGGTAAGATCACCACCTCATGGTGACACACAGACTTTCAGAAATGGGCTAAATCAAGATGTAAGATTAGCTATTAAGAGGCTAGTGATAATGGGCCAGGCAGTGTGTTAATCCAGTTTGTGTGTAATTATTTCGGTGAACGCGGCCGAGTGGCCGGGAGCTGGGAGCCGAGTGCTGGGAACACAGTCCGCCTGCACTGGGAGCCAGGTGGGACACAGCAGCCCGCACCTTGTTACTATAGTTGCTCATCCGCTGCTGGGCCTGGGAGTGGTTTGTATCCCCAGTGAGACTCCCTTAGAGAAAAACCAATGTTTCACTTGTTATCAGTTGGATAGGGTTTCTGGGTTAGGGGCAGGAGCACGTGTCCTCTTCAACAACAGTACCTCATGTGGTGCAGCCCTATGCAGGCTGCCTCGGTCTCTGTGAGTTCATTTGTAGATTAGCCCTGTTGTGCCTAGAAAGCCTTGATCCTGCCATGCTATTCTTCCTCTCTGGCTCTTGCATTCTTTCTGCCTGCTCTTCTGCAGAGTTCCTGGAGCCCTCAGTGAAGAGATTTGAGGGAGAGATCTGCTGTAGGGCAGAGTGTTCCAAGATCCCTCACTCTTTCTGCATAATGCCTGGCTGTGGGTCTCTGTATTTCGTCCCATCTGCTGCAGGAGGAAGTTTCTCTGGGGATGGGTGTATGAGGAAGGCGCTGATCTATGAGGACAGTAGAATGTCATTAGGAGTCATTTTGTTGCTATGTTCCTTGAGCAGAACAGTAGGGTTTGGTTTCCCCCTAGGTCTCTGGCCTATCCGGTCTCAGGTTCATCAGTACCCTAAGAAGAAAAATGGTGTCGTTGTCCCTTTGAGTTGTTCCACAGTGGTTTGCATTATGCAATGCTGTGGCTCTTTGACATGTGAAATGTTATTTGGAGGAGAAACAGGAGCCTAAAATGACCTCAGGAAACCACAAACCTGAGGCCTGGGAGATGACTCAATTGATAAAGTATATGTTGTGTATACATGAGGATTCCGGTACCCAAGTAAAAGCTTGGTGTGTGTGTGTGTGTGTGCTTGCATGTGTAGAGACAGGTGGATCTCAGAGCCCACCAACTAGCTAGTCTAGCTAACTAGTAAGCTCCAGGATCAGTGAGAGACCCTGCCTCAAGGAAAAAATGATGGAGAGCTACAGAGGAAGATCCCTGGCATTGACATCTGGCCCTCACATACATGTGCTTGCAATGTGCACAAACATATATCTCACACACATAATTTTTAAAAAAGGAAAATTGTGATTATTGTTGTCAGATTAAAAAAGAAAGAATAAATTTACCAAAGTAAGGGGAAATGTCCATGTTATACGCTGTGGAAGCCATTGTGAACCAACCTTTCTGAAAGTGGCCCTGGAAGTGGTTGTCCTGTGTGGATCACAAGTGGGTTCTTGGTTGAAAGGAACAAACGCTGGCTGTATTGGCAGTGAAGGAGTATTTTTTTGCCTAGGGATAAAAATTCTAATAAATTTAAGTTAAAAACAAACAAACAAACTAGGGAGATCCCTCGGGCCTATAAGAGCATTGGCCATGCAAGCTTGAGGATCTGAGTTCAGATACCTAGAACTTCCCCATAAAAAAACTGATGGAGTCTTAAGGCTGGAATCATCTAGAACCCCGGTGCTGGGAGTGGGACTTTAGAGCTGCCAGGTTCAATGAGATTCACTTAAGGAGACTTAATTAACTATTGAAGCTAGATATGTAGTTATTTCCTGTGTCTTCATAAAGGCAAGTGTTCTAGTTGGGTCAGTGACCATGCTCTGTCCCCACCACCTGCCACCACTTTGGAAACTGACCTTATATTAGAGTCACTCTCTATTTCTGTATTTTTTTTTAAATACTGAAAGGAAAACAAAGACCACAGCTTTTTCCTCTCTATGAGTACCTCTTGAAATTTAATTTAAGTGCTCGCTTCGGCAGCACATATACTAAAATTGGATCAGTACAGAGAAGATTAGCATGGCCCCTGCACAAGGATGACACACAAATTCATGAAACATTCCATATTTTAAAAAGATTTAATTTAAAGTTAATGTTTAATGATTAGCTTTTTGTTAACTTGGTACCAGCTAGGAATTTCTGGGAAGAGGGCACCTCAGCTGAGAAAATGCCTCCACCAGGCTGGCCTGTAGGTAAGCTATGAGGCATTTTCTTGGTTGTTGATTGGTGTGGATGGGCCCTGGGTCCAATCCAGTGCCACCCCTGAGCAGGTGGTCCTGGATTATTTAAGAAAGCAGGTTTAGCAAGCCATGAGGAGCAAATCAGTAAGCAGCACCCCTTCATGGTTTCTGCCTCAGTTTCTGTCTCCAGGTTCCTGCCCTGACTTCCCTGCCCTTCATGGTGGACTAGAAGCTGTAAGATGAAATAGACCCCTTCCTCCCCAAATTTGCATTTGGTCATGGTGTTTACCACAGCAATAGAAACCTAAATAATATTAGGCACTTATGCTCTTATATAAGTAAGGGAGCATTGAAAAGTCCTGGGCATCTCCTGTGGGTGGGGAAGATACTAGTGGAAAAAGAGAGAGGGAGAGGGAGAGAGAGAGAGAGAGAGAGAGAGAGAGAGAGATAACAAACCACCTCCAAACTACTGGCCCTGAAAGCTACNAATTTGCATTTGGTCATGGTGTTTACCACAGCAATAGAAACCTAAATAATATTAGGCACTTATGCTCTTATATAAGTAAGGGAGCATTGAAAAGTGATGGGCATCTCCTGTGGGTGGGGAAGATACTAGTGGAACAAATTAGAGGGAGAGGGAGAGAGAGAGAGAGAGAGAGAGAGAGAGAGAGAGAGAGAGAGAGAGAGAGAGAGAGAGAGGTGTAACAAACCACCTCCAAACTACTGGCCCTGAAAGCTACGGCCATTTACTGGTCCCTGTCCTTTGGCAGAGCTCAGGAGGATGGCTTCTCTTTGCTCTACAGCTGTTGCGGTTGCTGGTGGTCGGTCACAGATGGCTTTGCTTCTGTCGCAGCTGGACAGCTGCGTGTGAGCTTCTCTTTTCATAGGGAGTGAAAGCAGAAGCTATGGGCCTTTTAGGAGGGGGTGGCGGTGTGGGGTGGGTGGGGGCATTGCGAGTCATGGATGCTGCTTCGGCCACAATCTGTGACCCAAAGCAAGTCCCAAAGTCAGCCCAGATCCAAGCAGGTGGGAAAATAGGCACCACCTATTTAAGGGAGGAGCTGCAAGGAATCTGTAGCCACATTCAACTCTCCAAAGGGAAAGGCAGCTTCTGGGACAGAGCAAGGACAGGTGGATGTGAGGAATTTTAAGGAACCCAACCTCTTTTAAACAAGGACGCCTGTTACTGAGTAGCTTGAAAAGGAAGCTACACGAGAGACCTGAACATCGAATGCTTAGAAACAGATCTTTAGGGTAAGAGACAGCAAAAGCCAGGGCTGTGCCCTGTCCACGGCTCTGAGGAGTTTGTTTTAATTCAGCTTCACTGATGTTTTTAATTTCACCAACATGTGTCTTGAGATCTCAAGAAGAAGCTGTGTCATGAAACCCCACGTCCAGGACTAGACTTACCAAAGTTGCTACAGTCAGCTGACACAGGCTAAGCATCTGGGATCTCAAGCTAGACAGGACCTGGGTTCAAATTCCGTCTTCACCTTAGAAGCCATGTTACGTTTGATCAGCCACCAGAGCTCTCGGAGTTGTTTCGTCTATGGGTCTAGAACTGTTCTTATGTTACAGGACTGTGAGGATCTGACCAGCTTATTAAGTCATTGATGGATTTACTGGAGGGCCGTACTTAACATAATTCTACATTTTGAGGAGCGCTTCCCAAATTATTATCATTTCTTTTAGATGGAGTCTTGCTATGTAGTATAGGCTGACCTTGAGTCTGTCATCCTCTGCCTCAGTGGACCACATTACAAGTATGTACCATTATCTACTGCTTACAACTATAATCACTTTTACGCTTTTTATAAAGTCTTTTTTATTTTATTTTTATTTATCTATGTGTTTGTCTGTGCATGCTCACATGTGTACAGGTACCTTCAGAACCCAGAAGAAGGTGTTGGAATCCCTGGAGCCAGAGTTACAGGAGGTTGTGGACTGCCATACTTGGGTGCTGGGAACAGAACTTGGTCTTCTCCAAGAGCAGTGCTTGTTCTTAACCATGGTGGCGTCTCTATAGGTTCACAACTGTTGTTTTAAAGAGAAAGTATTGTTTCAGTCTCATGCTTCAAACTGGATATTTTGTTTCCATAGTAATCAGGTTTATAGACTTTAAAATTTTTACAATGATTAATGTATATTAATTGTACAAAGTAGTGGAACTTCCCCATGATATTTTCTTAGATGTAAGCATTGTGATTTAATCCCTTTCCCCCTCTTTTCTATCCCCTGTCCCCTTCCTCTCTCTACATGATTCCCCAGTCCGTTTTCCTTCCCCAGCAGTCTTTCTTACATTTTCAGATTCCTAAAAAAATAAAAATAGCCGGGCGGTGGTGGCACATGCCTTTAATCCCAGCACTCGGGAGGCAGAGGCAGGCGGATCTCTGTGAGTTCGAGACCAGCCTGGTCTACAAGAGCTAGTTCCAGGACA